>JACATO010001877.1:0-175801 GCA_018389105.1 Nautilus pompilius | reverse complement strand
GTCGCATTCTTCAGATTGTACTAATTTGTACGTTATTAGGGGGACCGCTTGTCTGCCGGAAGGAAGATAAACACACGTGAAAGCGTTTAGGGTGTTTACATGGCTTGTTTATCTGGAATTGCTTTTCGCAATTTCAAAAAAAAAAAAAAAAGGAAAGATCGGGCAGAACGAAGGGAAAGAAGAAACTTTCGCTCGGCCCGTCCCACGAAAAGCTCTGAAGCAAGTGTGTGAGGGGGATGTGGGTGGAGGGGAAGGGTTTAAAAGCGATAATAAATACACTGGGAAGGTTATTCTTCTCTGATGGGCTACAGGTTAATCACGGATCTGCCGGTTTCGCAGTCGTTCTGTGGCTGGACAGGTAGGCAGGTACGCGTACCGGGGTTCTGTCTCCCTTCTTCCAACAAGGCTGTCGGACGGAAATAGTCCTACAGAGGAGAAATCCCAAGCAAGTGGTGTTGGAAGGAGGGAGGTGGTTGCCACCGGGCAGAAGCAAACCCCCCTTCATTTAATAGTCCGCAGAGATTCCAGATTCGAACGCCCCCCCTCTACCCTTGCACCCCCGCCACTGGGTGGCGCTACAGGTGGATTATCGAAAAAGATACGCGTGCAGTATGTATTATTATTATTCTTCTCTTTTTTCCAAGGAATCGCCTCCCTCTTCTAAATTTACTGGACGCAGAGTCCTCCTCAATTAGTAAAGCAGCGAGCTAAGTATTTTCTGTTATATACGATTAGCAGAAGCCCAGTCGTCGTCCCCTCACCCCCAGGATCGCGGCCTTGCGGTCCGCCCTGGCTTGCAAACACTACAGGGAACTTATTCTGAGGTTTTCCCGATACTCAGAAATCTATTTATTTAAAACGAAGGGAGAATTACGCTAACCTTCGTTAGGCACACGTTTAACCCTTCGAGAATTTCTTCTTCTTCTTCTTCCATAAAACGCTTTGAGGACAACGCCCCCTATATTTACCCGGAAGTGGGCGGCGCAGCGGGACTGACACCCTGACAAAGTTTCCCCACAGCCCGCGGAACCCGTGATTAACAGCATTACTCCGTCAGGATCAGTGGCCGGTCTCGTTCGTAGATATACGGGAGTACCCCTTAGAGGGTTAATTCTGTGCAGTTATAAAAATGCCAGCTCTCCCTTGCACCGCGAGAATTACCCAGCAGCGAGAGCGGTAATAGTGAGAATAACTACGAGCTCTCGGTGACGACGGCAGTTGCCGGTGGTTGCCAAACCTAGGCGCTTTCTCCTGCAAAGGATGCCCCGTCAGCGCGGAAACGTAGGACAGCGAAGAAACTGGGGTTTCCGGTGGTGGTGGAAAATAGTTTTAGGAACAAGGGTAAAGATTTTAAAAGGTGGGAGGAGAAATTAGCTGTAAGGCGATGGAAACAAAGACGAAAGTAAAGCAATGTGTTTTTTTTCTCCATGTACCGTATCCTTGTTAAGTTTCCATTGTTATTGTTGTTGTTGTTGTTGTTTTGTTGTTGTTGTTGTTTTGTAACCACTGCCTGCTCTAAGTTAATTACATTTTTTTTATATTGTTATCCAAGTTTATGTATAAGCGTAGGCGAACTGATAAATCAAACAGATAGGCACCCTGAAGGACTAAACCAGCCGGCTTCCACATGATAACAAAGAACTTTGCCCAGTTACGAAAGGATTTGTTTTAGTCACGTGACAGCGGCAGCGCCGTCATGGCTGCCATCAGAGTTCATAGCGGCAAAGAAAAGAACTGTCAGGGAAGGTGGAGGTCATAAATAACTTTGAATTTTATGCTTTATAATTTGATGTTTGCTAACATACCATACCTGACAAAAATAATGCAATTACAATTATTATTATTATTATTATTATTATTATTATTATTATTATTATTATTATTATTATTATTATTATTATTATTATTATTATTATTATTATTATTATTATTATTATTATTATTATACTTTATTTTTTAAGTAGATTTACTTTTTTTACTATTGGAATTTGCTTACCATGAAGCGATTCAGTTTAAGTCACCACTATCCATTTTTGGATACAATCGGCTCCAAGCGTCAAGGGCAGACAACCCGAATCCATCGCCTTCTGGAAATATTATTCGAATAATTGCCAACTCTTATCTACCACATTTTTTTTTTTAAACATAAAGTACAAAGCAGCCAGCCACACTGTAGGAAAACAGTGGTTTTACAATAAAGCGTCCGGTCAGTCCTCTCGCCAGCCGTAAAGCGCACAGGTTCCGCCACAAAGTCTTCGAGAAACACCTGGAACCTGACCTTGCAAGACCGTTCAAATAGCTAACCGTTTCGTGTGAAGTTTTAAGGAGTCTTTCACGATCGTTTCCCCTCAGACGTTCCGTTCCCAAAGTGAGAAGTCTTGTTATGGAAACCTCTCATTCCCCCGCTTCGAATTCCTAGTGCTGACAATCGCTCCCTCTCTGAACTCCCCCCCCCCGAGAACGGAACCGAAGAGATTAAGAGCGAGGCTTTGACAAATGATGTAACAACTCCATCTGCCGGTCAGGTGAAGAACCTTCCGCATTCACGCCGTTTTATGGTTGCACGAGTAACGCATTTTTGGATAATTTTTGTTGCTGATGTTGCACTTGCTAGCAGAAACACCGAAATGTATAAGATTTTATTTCCTTTTTTATTTTTTTACGTTCATAACTATACAACCTACACTCGAAGATAGCAGAATGCAATTTCGGAAGTAGCCGACAAGCGACAACATGGCGGCCATAGCTTCCATTTTAGTTATTACCACTGAGAGCAGTAAAATAAGTGAACCAAATTAAATCGAAGGTTTTTTGCGACAGATGACCGGTGCTTCACATAGAATCTGTGCAAGGATATTTCTTATGTTGACATCAATAAGTGTGATAGGGTGTAGTTCTTATGATGATCCCTAACTCCGTAAATCACGTCATTTTGTACCTCCCTTACACCCCCACCAGCCTAGAAGCCCTAGTTCGTATTTATATCGAACCGGCTGTACATTAGTTAACGCGATTTAATGCAAAACACGTTGGGTTGGATAAAGGTTAGTGGAGTTCCAATGCACCCGCAGATGGTATACAGAATGTTTTTTTTTTTTTTAATTCAATTTATTAGAAATTATACAGTTAATAATTTACCTGTTTCGTTACAGTTATTATAAAAGCAAATAAATAACACACACACACCCATGTAGCAATGTAGATTAGCTAAGTTACGGTAGCTATTCAGATTGCCTCACAGATTGCGCTGAACAGTGCTGTCGATTTATACTGTAATCGCCATCGACAATAGATTTCTGGTTGTTAGAGCAGTGAAAAAAAACCACTTCATTCGTCTTAATCCCGACTATAACGTACTTTTGTTTCACTCACTGAGATCTATTTACTATCACCAAGCCTCCCATAATTAAAGTCATCAGTAAAGTTAATAATTACCATGCTAGTAGACATTATCGAAACAGTCGCACTAAACAGTTTTACACCGGTACACCCTTTCTATCGCCTGAAAGGCTGCACGCACCTGCAATGGAGTGAAGTTAATTAGCTGGAAGAAGAAGTAGCAGGTTTCGTTCGTGTTAATTGATATGTAATATTAAGGCGAGGAAGCTGTCAGTAGGCAGCTGAAATTCGCGTTACTAACTTTCTTCTTTTTTTTCCAGAAAACATGATGTGGCGGTGTAAGATTAAGGCGAAACCTTCTCACTTTAGTTGGAAACCTGGTGGTGGGATGGAAAACGCCGCTGTTAAAGTTCTGAAAGGATATCTGTTCAGTTCGTGGAGCCAGAAGGAAAACACTTATCCCAGCAATCCAAAACGATTATATCTTCTGACTAAAGTCTTCATGAAATCACAATAAATACTTGCTAGCTTTAATTGTTTCAGTTCAACTAAGATTAGATATCGATATTACTCGGAAAAAACATTTTAAATACGGTGAAAAAGAAAGAGGTTGAGTTTCACTTACGGACCTGCCTGCCTGACGTTCATTATCCGGTTCCGGTCTGGCTCACAAGATGAAAGAGCTGCACGTGTATCAGGTGTATTATTGATGTAGTTTTTTTTTCTATTGTTTTTCACGTCTACAAAGTCAATCTTAGTTTTGCACGTGTAGGTTGTAGTGAACCCTAATCCTACTTAACAGCGGGTATTCTTTGAAAATACTGATCCAAAACGATCACAAACCTGTGGCTTGTTTTCAGTGCGCTATTACAGGTGAGGTCCACCATTTCGTCTTCTTGTTCGGGCATCAAGTTCAGCTTCACGATGAATTCGGGATTTTCGAAAGCCACAGGAACTTACGGCCACGCTTTTCCTTCAGACTTCCGAGCCATTCTGCAGAGAAGTAGAGACTAAAATGGTCGGATTGGGCGGGGTCGGTGTAACTGCGTGATACATTTCCTTTCAGTCACCTGTCCTTCATCGATGCTGTTTTATTCAGTGCTGGAACATGTAGTAGCTCGGCCGGTTACTGCTTATTTTGCGCTGCCACGGTTCCACTTGTATTTGATCACAATGTGGAAAAAAAAATCATTGCCTCTTCCTCGTAACTTCAAGTTCAGTTTGTTTAAAATTGAGAAAATGTCAGTACAACTATTAACCAGCCCCCCATCGTAGAATAAATCTGCCAAGTTGGACTGTTTTTCTACCAGAAAAAGACGAATCTCTTTTCTGGGGTCGTACACCCTTGCAAGCACCCTGCCCCTGATAGCCATCGTACTTCAGTGAGAAACAGTAAATGGGTATACAATTATCAATTTTCACCACTTCCTTCAGTACCGCCACAAGATCAGGTAAATGTCCTTGGACGCCAAAACTTCGCAGTAAATAGAACGGTAATTCCAAGAAAAACAAAATGCCAGCTGCCTCAGGTGTTTTTTCTATTTCTACCTGATGTTTACTCCGCCATCACTTGCGGTTTATTTGCAATTAGTCCAGTCGAATTTGTATTTTTAAACTGCGCAGTCATGCAGTGCTTCAGATACCCGAGTTCCCATTGTATTTGTCAGTAAAGTTGACACAACAAATCTTCCGAAATGTCACCAGCCATACACTTCTCTCAAAAACTAACAGTTTCGCTCAATCTGAAATATCAGTACTTTCGTCAAGCCGGGTAGCAGAATCCCTGGCTAACTATAAACGAGTAATGAGCTTGGCTTCTATACGCGCTGCATCAGTGAGATGAATACTTCTCCATTTTTCAGCAGACATCTAGTCGAAAACTGTAGCCACCACATCCAGAGATGCTGGAACCTTATTAACCATTTTCTCTTTTACCGCAAGTCACGTAAACCAAATATACCGCCATTTGTGCCTTCAGAGTGGTTGACCGACTAAGAACTTGCGCTGGTAACTTTAATTCCCATTACTTCCTTCGAAAATATTCAAGAGGTGAATCAACGAGTTCCTCACGTTTTGTTTTTTAATGTCTTTTTAAATTTTGACAGATCTGACCTCTCGTTTGCAAGCACTTTGCTACAAATAACACTGGAGAATGGATCTTGGTTTATGTTAGCACAGGTGATGAAGCCATCACGTCCACGGTTTGGGTTTCTTCTTAGCAGGTGGTTCAGACGAGGTCGACATCTGTCCCAGATGTAGATGTGGGCATGAACAAAACTGACATGTGGGCCGCGCAAAGCCGTCTTCTTAAGCACCTACGCTACGGACCGTAGATACGACCTCGGAAGCGGATAAAGCGTCCTGTCGCCGGCAGGTGGCGTCGTCCACCTCAGTATTCCGTACCTACATTGTGTTACTCTCTGTAAACAGACGTCTTACCACAACCCGCCCGACACATTTAACTAACTGCAATCTTGTTTTGAAAATATAATTAAAGACGTTTTAAGAGATCAGTCATTATATGCCGTAAGCGGCCCTATTTAGAGTTTTCCTTACCCCTGTAACGTAGTTGAATGTTTGATGAACAGCCTCTTACAATTGGTGGGGGGCTCTACTTGGTAAAGAGTAAAATAGGTAAGCCCTAAGACATTCTTGGGTTAACAATCTTTAAATAAATTAATGAGGCTATCATTCAGCTTTAACGAATATTAAAATTAAATGCATTTTAAAAACATTTTAAATAAACATTTTTTTTCACCACAAACAATAAATTTTAACCATTTGAGAAGCAGATTCTTAAAAAAAAGACAACCCTCTTTGAGAATTACTTCCGCATATTCATGGAAAATAGTTGTTGGCCTCCATGATTTTCGCCGGCTGGACATGTATATGTTGTACCAGATCACTCCGTCAGAGTCCGCGTCTGTCCTACCGAAAATATAAAGGCGAAGTTTTCAAAGGGTTAAAGGGATGTTTTGAGATGGAATGAGAAATAGCCAGTAATCTAAGATTTTATGATAAGCAAGAATAATTAGGTGCTTAAAAAAAACAGAAAGTAAGCAGGGGAAATGGGCTTCTCAATAAAAAATACAGATAGTAGTGTTGCCGGACTTGTGTAGCAATATAGCAGATCATGTAGGGCCATGGCGCACACGTGGACGATTTCGGTCTTATTGGCAGGAGAGCTATAGCGTGTTGCCGGACTTGTGTAGCAATACAGCAGATCATGTAGAGCCATGGCGCACACGTGGACGATTTCGGTCTTATTGGCAGGAGAGCTATAGCGTGTTGCCGGACTTGTGTAGCAATACAGCAGATCATGTAGAGCCATGGCGCACACGTGGACGATTTCGGTCTTATTGGCAGGAGAGCTATAGCGTGTTGCCGGACTTGTGTAGCAATACAGCAGATCATGTAGAGCCATGGCGCACACGTGGACGATTTCGGTCTTATTGGCAGGAGAGCTATAGCGTGTTGCCGGACTTGTGTAGCAATACAGCAGATCATGTAGAGCCATGGCGCACACGTGGACGATTTCGGTCTTATTGGCAGGAGAGCTATAGCGTGTTGCCGGACTTGTGTAGCAATACAGCAGATCATGTAGAGCCATGGCGCACACGTGGACGATTTCGGTCTTATTGGCAGGAGAGCTATAGCGTGTTGCCGGACTTGTGTAGCAATACAGCAGATCATGTAGAGCCATGGCGCACACGTGGACGATTTCGGTCTTATTGGCAGGAGAGCTGTAGCGTTTCCCGTGTCCGATAAATATTGAGAGTGTAAATTTAATGGAGTCTTCTCAAAGTTAATAATATTAACAAGTTATTGCAAAAGGGAACACTTTTTTAGTAGTTGAATAGACTGAGACTACTTATTGAAATAGATCTGAAACATCCGTACGGCGTCACGACGAAGAACAGGGTAGACATCAGCCTTCAGCTTTCAAGGAGGGAATCAAACCAAAGCTGACTCTTCTCTCTTTCCCCGGGAAGAAATCGGAATTAAAATTGATTAAAGGTTCCGGAATGACACTTCAGAGCAAAAAAATGAAACGCTTCAACTGAGATTCCACATTTTAAAAAATAAGAAAAACAAATTATACAAAGAATGCGGTTGGACTCAAACACTGACGAACCAGAAGTTCAGCAGGTGGAGTTGGAAGTTTACCAAACTATCTCGGGTTATGTTTTCAAATTGCACAAGTATCTATAAGAGTTTGGAAAACAGTTTCAGTGACTCGACTACGAAATGCTATTATAAATACCCCTAGTTAAGTCTACCGAAAGCATCTGGAACGTAGTTATTACTGGAAACTTGTTAAAATAATAACGTATTCCATCTTCATTTGTTGTGTCAATATTTTCGACCACTTTTCGATGTTATAATGAGCTTGTAATTTGACTTTACTGCGGGGCTGATACAAAGCGGAACTGAAATACCGGACGTTATTATTGTTCCAGTCCACATTACTGTCAAAAAGTGTTTTACTTTTTTTTCTTTTTTGCGTTTGAAAACCTACTTTCTAATTTTGACATCCTGAAGATCTCACAAACAAACAAACAAAAACGTTAATTCGGTATATCCCCGAAGGCGACGTTTCGTTTCTGACTCCGTTTTTGTTGTTGGCCAAAGTAATAACATTCAGACAATGATAAAGAGACGGATGGAGCTGACATCCGTCGACTGTCAAATTCATCGACCTAAGTACCCGTTTATTTCCTGCTTAACCTCGCTAAATTACTACTTAGCTACCTCCAAGTGCTTTTGATATTACTATTATTATTTTTTTTAATATCTAATATATATTTTTTTTCAAAAGCATCTGTCAAATCGTTTACCTTGATTTGCATGGCGGGACCTTTTCTGTTTGGCCTTCGTCTGTTTGTAAACGCTGGCGTGATAATCCTGGTATATATGAGAAGGTCTTCGTCGGTCAGACAAGAACTCTCCCTGCGATGTCACTGCCACTTGTCTGCTGAGGGACCTGTTGAGCAGCCCGCCTTCGACTCAGAAACAAAGAAAGGTTCAATGACACAAACTTGTTCTGTCCACCGGCGAGGCTGGCACGGAATTCGAACCCGCGATGTTTAAGTTCCAGAAGCTGAAATTGGTTTTTTTCTTAGAGAAAACGTGCACGATATCCGGAGAGGATCCTGCTCTACGTTACCCCGGTCAAAAGCAGTCCTAACAAACTCCACAATGTATACACTGGCATTCAAAATTATGAGTGCACCAATACGAAAGCACCGTTATCCGCCTTTCTGACCCTTAACTTTGATACAAACGCATTATTCCAGAAAAAACTCATGTACCGTGTATCAGTACTGTGCATTGAGCTTTGCAGTAATCACTATCTCGTTGTCGTGTGTATCCACCCTCCAAGAAGCGCCCGCCCTGGTAAAGTCGGATGGCACCTCGGAATATCCTGACGCCTTTTTTGTGCCAATCCCATCTTGATCAAGCCGTTGAACAACTCAGCACTCTCACGTCTCTAACGCCGCCGTTATCTTTAGGGAAAACCCAGCTCTCCTCTCAAGTGTTGCTCTAGCATACTTAAAAACCAGGTATTTCGAAGCTGCCCGGATCCAGCCTCTGCGCACTGCGCCATTGCTCCATGTACGGAGTTCTCATGTCGCCAAGACCCAGTCAACTCGCCGCCGTCCCCCTTTTTTTTCGTGTCATCAGGTCCAGTCGAGAGCTTTATCGTCGTCACTCGCACAGTAAATCGAACGTATCTGACCGTCTTTCGGCGACAGAAGTCGAGACTCGGACCGTTGCGAAGGAAGTGTGATCAGTCGTTAATTGGTCGCCCAAGAAGTAAGAGTCTGCTCTGCATTTTCCGGCCAGTATCCTACCTTCCGGTTCCGCATTTTCATCCCTTTCTCTGAAGATCAAGAACGGACCAGTAGACTTTAAAAGAAGGAGCCAACGTTTTGGACAGAACTGAAGAGCAAGATGGATAACGATGTGGAATCTCGTTTTCAGGTGCTACTTTTAACTGCTAGACAAAGAAACAACAGTCATCAATATTTAGGCCCGTCAAACGCTTATCCAAAATCGTAGTGCGAGCTGACAGTTATTCAAACTAACTTTCTAATGCGTCATTTTATCGGATTTTAGTATCTTTTTAGAACTTGGATGCTGCATCTTCACTAACAACGCGGTGATGAAGGGGTGGACAACATCGTCGTCGCACGAAGAGCTCGTGATTTTAAACACCAACAACAAATGCGAAATTGAAAGTTGGATATTAAGAACAGCAGCAACAACTGGCGGTCAATGTACGAACTGCTAGACAAAAGTGCGGCTTCTCGAGATCGGTCGTTCATTGCCACCAGCCAAGTCTGAGCCACCCCCCCCCCGGGAGACGTTACCTACTTCGAACGTAGGGCGCCCCTTAATCACGCATCATACGGGTACCGTGCGAGTTATTTACAAATCAGGTGTATCGCCGATTTTCCTATCCGGTTTTTGTTATTCTGGCGGCATACGGAAGGGCCGCTCTGTCTCGCTTTCGTGCTGTAACACAGGACGACTTTTGTAATTGCTCAAGACGTTCCGTTTTTTTGTTTTCCATATGGAACAGGTGAGGCAGTGAAGCAGCCCAGACGGCCTAATCTCTGGGAAATCTCATGGCGACCTGAAAAGAAATGATTTCTAATTAAATTTTCAGCAACAGAGTAATTCTTCCGCGCGCGCCCCCTCCCATCTTTTTTTTTCTTGGTGAAGTCGGACTAAAATTAAAGTCTGCAGTCTCGTTTTTCGCTTTAAAGTCAATCACCCCCCTTTTTTCCCCCCTTCTTCTGATCAACAACATTCCCGTTGACGGAGGGATGTGAAACACGAGATCTCTCTCTTCTCTAAGCAATAAAAAAAACGTTAAAAAATCTCATATTTTTTGCAGTTCACTTTACTTTTGTCTTTTAACAACTGTTGTAATGGTTTCTTTAATTAACCCCCTAAACAAACAAAATACATTTTTACTTTTGCTTTCTAAATCGGTTTTCCCGCCAAAATTCAGAAAATAAAAGCGCACGACGACAACAGATTCGATGAAACTTTTCTTCTTTAAAGTAAAATGTCTGTTCGACTCGCTGGGAAAAAAAAATTCACACTTCCTTTCATCTTTAACGGTTAGAATACATTTCCAAGAGATCGGCTTTTACGTGGCAATTACCCCGACAAAGAGAATAAATGTCATGTGTACTCCACGTAAAGATGGTCTGCCGAGACTTTAGTCTTGAAAGCTGAAGTAAAGGTGACATTTCGTTCGCTCTGACTCATCCCGTATTAGACATTACTCTCTTACGCGCAGAAGAAGAAAAATCTTTTACGTGGCAATTACCCCGACAAAGAGAATAAATGTCATGTGTACTCCACGTAAAGATGGTCTGCCGAGACTTTAGTCTTGAAAGCTGAAGTAAAGATGACATTTCGTTCGCTCTGACTCATAAGTCATTACTCTCTTACGCGCAGAAGAAGAAACATCAGTGACGTCAGCGTTGAACAATTCGGGTGTGTGGTGACGAACGAGGTGGGGGGAGGAAGATACTTAAGGACCGCGCATATATTTTAGAAAAGAATAAATTCCATTTAGCGCGGAAGGCACCGATGGCAAAACTTAGAATGAAAGTGGCACGAAAAGTGAAGATGAAGATGACAACTGGCAATTCACCCCATAAAGTACCTCAACAAATATACTCAAAAATATTAGGAAAGGCGTAAAGTAAGATGCAAAGTAAAATATAGAAAGTGTGGTTTTGAATCGAGAGGATAAGATCGTACAAATAATAAAAGAGTAGAACAGTGAAAAGTATAAGATAGTATGGTATAAAGTAAGTTTAGTATAGAACAGTATAAATGAAAATAGCACACAATGATATGATAGAATCGAAGTCGATAGAACAGTATAGTGTAGAACGAGAAATACACAAGAGAGCAGCGAAGTAACTTCCCTTGTTGGTAAAATGCTACTGTTGCAGCCTGGACGTTTAGGATGATTTAAAAAATATGTTGCCATTGACAACTCCTGGAAGTATTCTCAAATTTTTTTTTTAAAAAAAATTGCTCTCGTTAACATTTTTTTACAAAAACTAATGCGACAAAGTTTTTTTGTTTCTTTCCCTTTAAAAATCCAAAACGCTTGCAATTAGAAAAATTATATTTATTCACGTGTAGAAATTCCTACCGCCAACTCTGGTTTTCCACTCTTGCACTAACATTAATCTTCGCTTACCATACCGCGATTCCGGTGGTATGAAATCTTTGACTTTATAATCCTAAAAACACAACAGCGATAATAACTCAGCGCCTCACTGACTGCTTACGACTGGATAGAAAGTTCATCCTTCTGCTGTCTGGAAGCTCTCGGTCTACAACTTCATATCCCTTTTATTTATTTACCTAAATGGTATTTCTTTACTTTATCTTTTACACTAAATACCGGCAGGTGCAAGACTGTCTTTTTCAAAATAAAATTTTACAAAAAAAAAAGAACAACACATTTTAAAAGTTAATATCTTTTATTGACCGTACGACGCGTGC
Source organism: Nautilus pompilius (assembly GCA_018389105.1). Lineage (NCBI taxonomy): Eukaryota > Metazoa > Mollusca > Cephalopoda > Nautilida > Nautilidae > Nautilus > Nautilus pompilius. Next base: position 163,918 of record JACATO010001877.1, on the reverse strand, counting down.
CGCAAAATTATTGATTCATGTATACATTGAAATACGATGCAATACGGTATCAATCAATCTAAGTGTTTGGAAGGTCAATTATGCAAATTATCCACTATTTACAAGGAAATCATTAAAGTGGAGATACGAAAAAGATGTATAATCCTTTTAAATTTAAGACGAAAAATGTCGCTGTTATAATTTTAGTAAAAGGAGAGAGAGAGAGAAGAGAGAGAGAGAAGAGAGAGAGAGAGAGAGAGAGAGAGAGAGAGAGAGAGAGAGAGAGAGAGATGACGTCGATACAGAGAAAGAGAGAGTCAGAGAGAGAGGACGTTGGTACAGAGAAAGAGAGAGTCAGAGAGAGAGAGATGGAGAGAGAGAGAGAGAGAGAGAGAGATGACGTCGATACAGAGAAAGAGAGAGTCAGAGAGAGAGAGAGAGAGAGAGAGAGAGAGAGAGAGAGAGATAGAGAGAGAAGAGAGAGTCAGAGAGAGAGAGAAGAGAGAGTCAGAGAGAGAGAGAGAAGGTTTTCTGGAATACGTTCGAGTTTTTTTTATTTAACGCTAAAGTTTCCCCACCTAATTACGAACTATACTTCTCATGTTTTCCTTAACCCTGTTCTCGGCGCCATCATTGATCGGTCGCTAGGAAACTTCTCACAAAGACAAAAGAGTTCCCGTGATAGCTTAAGCGTTGCTTGTGGCGTGGCCATCTCATTGGGGTTAGCATGGAAGCGAGACCGTAGAGGGAACGAGGGTCTCCGACTTTGGTTTGGTGACAACGGATCGATGGGGCGGGAATAGATTAACAGTTCGCTGCCCATTGAAGCGAATTCTTTATTTTCTTGACTGACGAATGAAACAGTGAGGGTTTAGTTGACGATTGGCGACGCGCGCAGTTCGGGTCAAGATGTGGCGCCACCTAGGCCCGCTCTCAGAGGGCGAACGAAAGGATGGGGCTGGGGGGGGGTGTACAGAGAGGACTGTACGCTGTTAAGAGGACGCAGTCGGTCAGATTCGCACCAAGAAGCTTCCAAATCAGTAAAGAGATCGTCAGACGTTCGGAGGGTCTCTGTGCAGTGCATGACTCAAAGACTGAACCCCCCCAAAAAGATGTATATGCACTTTCGTACGTTACCAGACCGCGGACAGCATACATCCCTCCAAGACGACGGTCGACAGAGAGAAGTTGAGAACAACAGAAAAGAGAAGTAAAAGCCGCGTGTTTTCCTACTGGGATTCATTTCTCTCTGTTTTATTTCCGGGTTGTGTTTGATTTTGGAGGTTCCAATGGAAGCGGACCTAATCAAACAGACGACGGCACGCGAAGGCATTTACGGGAACGTTAGATAAACAGAGACCCGCGTCGATTCGTCGGTCGCTCTTCTCTTCCATCTCTGGGGAATCTTGATCAGGGCGGGAGGGGGTTAGGGTAACGTTAACGCTCCGCCTGCCGGCGTCACGGCGGTAGAGAGTTTGGGAAGCGATTCGGTTGACTTGCCTGGCGTTAGTCTGTCTCCCTCTCTCGCCCGCCGTCTACGGAAGCTGTTGGAGGGTTAGGGGAGGGCAGATTCTTTCCCCTTCCCCAAGCCGAACGATCGTCGAACGCGCCTTCCAAATAAAACCTTCTAATTAGTCTGCGAGGTTTTGCGCCATCACGAAGCGACACTCGATAGAGACCGGAAACGGCTTACCGCCGTCCAGGTCTCGTCCCTGTTGGATGATGGTTTGGGAGGGGGAACCTTGAGAGAGAAAAAAGAATACCGAGTTTATACTGACATCTTCTGTATCAAAACTAATGCTGAACAAACGGCCTCGCGGCGGCGGAGAGAAATATTTCTTATATCTTTAATTCAACAGAGGATTCCGAGAACGGTTCCTGATCCTGTTACTCTTTCACGACCGAGAGTCTCCCCCAAAGTTTCTGGATGCAGGTACTCGAGTTCAGCTCACTTTTCTTCTAAGGACCGAACTTAAAGTAACGAAATCTAGTTTCCAGAAATTTCGCTAATCAGGGAAGCTCTGTGCACTCACGAAGGCCATGAATTAGCGGCCTGACATAGTGTCTGCCCCCTCTCTCTCCCCATCTAAAGCCGGCTTCATCTTCGTGGATCTCTTTCGGTTCTGCGAGGCGAAGTTTCCAGACTTTGGCTGAATAATACGGATAGACATTCATTCAGTCGACTGATTATTGTGGCAGTTTCTGTTTCTGTGTGGTAAATTGAGATATTGTATCATGTTATATATATATATATATATATATATATTTTAAAAAAATAATCTATATAAAATTTACCGTTATAAATGTTTATTTACGACTCAGTTTGAAGAAATTGGGAATAAGTTTTAAAAATGAACTTCGCCGTATTTACCTAAGGGGCGTCATAAAAATAAACAAGAACAGCTCCAAAGATAGTTTAAATGAAAGTCACGTGACATTGTGCTAAGTGTTTTTTTTTTTAGTCCATTCAGAATGGGGACTGAGGGGGGGGGAGGGAAGGAAGGAGAAAAAAGAAAATGATGTCAGTAAATTAAGTTAATTCATGAAGTTGACAAGCGGCTTCCGGTCAGATCTCCTCTGCCTTAACGTAAGAACGTCGTGCGCCATTTAGAACGGTTTCCAAGATGGAGTTTGCTATTTATCAGTAAATACAAATTAAGGATAATAAGAAAAACAGCTGAAAGGAGTTGGCGTGGAGGGGAGAGGTGGAGACAGAAGGGAAGGGGGGGAGCGAGAGAGAGAGGGATGGAGAGAGATGACATCATTACAGAAAGATATATATGATGTCACTACACAGAGAGACGCCGTCACCACAGTTATATATATATATATATATGACGTCACTACACAGAGAGTGACGACGTCACCACAGTTATATATATGACGTCACAACAGTTATATATATGTGTGTGTATATGACGTCACTACACAGAGAGTGACGACGTCACCACAGTTATATATATATATATATGACGTCACTACACAAAGAGAGATGACGTCACTACAGTTATATATATATGTGTATATGACGTCACTACACAGAGAGTGACGATGTCACTAGAGAGAGAGAGAGAGAATTTACTTCCTGCTGTTGTGACAGTTTACGAAGCCGATCTCTTCCACTTCTTCTATTTTTGGATGTGTGTTTTACATCGGGGTGGGGCGCTCCGGTAAGTTTTCCGTGGTAATCAGGGGCCCCCGTGTACCAAATCTCCATTAATGCCGTTCTAGGCCTCCTTGAAAGGCGGTCAAAACAAATTAGACCCGCTGAGATATGTTCCGCATTTAGCCTGCCTGCCCTCCCTCTGAAACATCCGACTTAATAAGTTCCTGCTTCCAATTACCGCGGCGGAGCCGTAGTTTTCGTATTATTGTTAAACTAGACTGGTTTTCTTGTTTTCCCGGCCGGCCCCAGCCCACTGAGCTCCCTCCTCGGTGCTCATAACTAATAATAATAATGGACAGAAAGAGGCTAGAATAAAGCTGTCAGCCACTCTGAAACCATGTGTTTATTTTCGCTGTTGATGTACGCACGAGCTTCAGAATATATTTTCAAAGAGGCTCCGGTCAGGTTTTGTCCCCTCCCCAAACCTTATTTTTATTTCAAATTCCGGTTGAAAAACAGAAAAAAATTTTCTAAAAAGCCGACTTCACGGTGAGCGCTGAGTGGACGGGAAAGGAAAACGACCTCGGCGACGGATCGAAGAGAGAACGGACAGGTAGGCAGCCATCAATTCCATCGTGGCGACTGGGCGATCTATGCTGGCCACTTGACAGGTTCTTTATCTTTTGAAATTTATTTGAGATTTTAGTTTGGCTTGACATACGCTAGCACAAAAATCGGAATTTATTTGGAGAGAGAGAGAGAGAGAGAAGAGAGAGAGAGAGAGAGAGAGAGATGAGCTCAGTATAGAGAGAGAAGAGAGAGAGATGAGGCCAGTATATATAGAGAGAGTGATGAGAGAGAGAGAGAGAGAGAGAGAGAGAGAGATAGATGAGCTCAGTATAGAGAGAGCTAGAGAGAGAGAGAGGTCCTTATATATAGAGAGAGTGATAGAGAGAGAGAGAGAGAGAGAGAGAGAGAGAGAGAGAGAGAGAGAGAGAGAGATGAGCACTCAGTAATGAGAGAGAGAGAGAGAGATGAGGTCAGTCTATATAAAGAGAGTGATGAAGAGAGAGAGAGAGCGAGAGAGAGAGAGAGAGAAGATAGAGAGAGAGAGAAGAGAGAGAGAGAGATGAGCTCAGTATAGAGAGAGAGATGAGGTCAGTATATATAGAGAGAGTGAATGAGAGAGAGAGAGAGAGAGAGAGAGAGAGGCGCTTTGGTCGGATGCAACATTCACTCGGATCTGAACACAGTGTGATGATGGATGTCGATCGTCTCCCAAATCACTTGCCGTCCCCCCCCCCCGGCCGCTGCCACCGGTCACGTTTATGTGCAGAACCTTTTCCGAGAAACAGGAAAACACTCTGAGTTTTCATCCCATTTATTTGTTTCCAAACCGCGGCCGCTGCTCCCGACTTCTGAAGCAGTAATTCTCCTAACTGTACCTGTCAAACAGCATCAGGTTGCGAAACCTGCGACCCGCCGCCGTCGCAGAGCCCGATAACATTCGCGCATTTATAACCATGCCTATACACAAAACTGGTGAATCGATACCGAAAAGGATAAATTACAGATACTTCAGTTAATGGAAATAAATGAACTTTAGCTTAGAGAGGTAACCGAAGCCTTTGAACTATCCCAGTTCTTTCATGATTCACTCAGGACGTCGGTGCTGGTGATGAGAGATTCCGTAATCCGACTATATTTGCTCGTTTCCTCTCTTATTTTAGTTATTATCTGTTTCATCTTATTTTCAACTAAGGGGACAGGCCCCGCAGTGGGGTGTCGTCTGCGTTAACAAAGACGTCTGTCAGGGATCGTTTAGCTGAACGGTGAAGGAAGTTCGCCGCCTTTTTTTCTCCCCTAAACCTTTTTTGAGGAGCAAACGATAAAAAAAAAGCACTCAAAGGGTTAACCGACCGAACGTGGTCTCGCATCACGAGAACTTTGGTCGGTTTTTCTTTCGCATCCCGCTCCGCAGGGGTTAACCGTTATTTCCCACCATCCATTTGTCCACGCTTCGCTTTACGGCGGAAGTTGCGCGCGCTGATTCCTCGATGCAAACTGAAAGTAACCGGCGCTCTGCAGTATTTAGTGCGGGATTATGGCGGCGATCGCGCGACGCCTGGGGCTCATTGCTGAGACGTGCAAAATGTCCAGACACGTGTAGCGTGCCAACTTTAAGAATTCTTTCGTAGTTATCTCCTTGTAAACAGATCTACCACAGCGTAGAAGAGCTGAACTAAATCATAGCAAAGAGCGCTGCGAAAGGGGACCTAACAACGTACAGCACTAATTCGACATTAAGCGACCGTCTGGAATGACGCGAATTCTTGTTATACACTGGAGGCCAAAGCTGTGGGATTACCAATAAAGTAATCCATTAATCTTGCAAGACGGATTTTCTAACAGCCATGTGCCACTTTAAAAAAAAAAAATATGCCCTACTACTTTAAAATCTTTTTTTTTCAATTCGTCAATAAAATTCCAGATGGAAAAAAAGGAGAAAGACACAGCACCCAGTCGATAGTGGACCTCGACGTGTAGACCTAATTCTATTAATTGTTTCATCCCTTTTCTTTCTGTAAGCTAATTTCTCTTCTTACAAGGCAGAGAATTCGCATGTGTTTGCTCTTCGCCGATTTATAGCCAAAGAACACAGTGCCCTAACAGCGCGAGCTAGAAGTAACCACTGCTTCTCACTAAAGACAAATGTTGGTAATTTAAGATCCATTCTGTTGGAACGCAAAATCCGTGATAGAAAAACGAGGCTTGGTTTTCAGTTTTCACGTTGCGCATGCGCGCGCGCACGGGGGTGGGGGGGGGGCGAGTTTTCCGTTGCAGCTGTGGACGAGAAATCGCCTACCATCTCCGAGAATCTACTCTCTCGGCTTTCGAATCGCGGCGCATGCGCACGCCGCCCTTCGCGCGCTGCAAGCGGGCGACACCGTTAACTCCAGATGGATCCCAAAGTCTGATGTCACTGGTCGGCTATGCATAGGCTGCGGGGATGGTGCGAGGAATTGTTGAGGGATTGCGCACGGCTGGTGTTTTGGCGCTCCCTGCCATACGCGTTCGGGGCGGAGGCGGCTCGGCTGCTTTGCTTGTTTACTGCCATGGGGGGGGGACTTTATTACATCGGCGCAGTTGGCGGTGATCCGGGCCGAGGAATGACGGGATTACTACGCGCCCGCCGCCCCCGCGCTGCAGCTCTCCAGTCCGTGCCGGTTGGGTGGTTCTTGCTAAATCCGGCTGTAAACGGCAGGAGTTCGCCAAGGTCACGGGCGGGAGGTAAGCGCACTTCCTCGTAAATCACGTGGGATGGCTTGCCGGATCTGCAGAAAACCGGAAACGCGCCTTTTTAGCCGCCATACTGCGGTTTCAGTCGCCGGAATTCCGCGAACGGGGAATGGAGTCTCTTCTCCGAATAAAGCGAACGGTGGCGGTTATCAGTCAGTCAGCCAAATGATGGTAATAATCGATACTGTTCTTTGTTTTGTTTTGTTTTTTTAAATTACAAAAGATATCTAATAATGAATTTAAAAAAAAAACAACAACAACAAGCGTAGTTGCCACGGTTGTCCGCTAGGAGGCAGGTGTTCCTCTGGCAAATGGCGGTTAGGTCGGATTGCCAGGATGAAGTAGAACCCTGCTGGAAGATGGTTCTAACAGCCGGCAGTATTCATTGTTTTCGGGGCCAATATACTAAGATTGGGATGTGCCTTACTACTGCGTAAGAATGCCGACCAGGACCGAATGAACTCATCCAGCTCACCAGGCCGGCTGTGGTACTTTTTAATACCACAGTTCCACAGCCGTTGCACTGGCAAAATGACGAAGGGGGTGAACATGATTTATCTTTGACTCTGGAAAAGGATGAAGTCATTAAGTCATCACACGAAAGATTACGGAGGACAGGGACAAAGGCTACAACAGTATTAGCGATTTTACCAACATTACACGAAAGTAGCTGAGTCAGGTGGCGATTGGTATTTACTGTGGTAATTCCTGTAGGTTTATAAGGATGTGATCCTCTAAAGATACAAAATAAATTTACCATCCAGCATAGTAGCGAGTAGAATCCTTAGACATAGCTGCATGGTTTACAACGAGACCAATAGCTTCTTTAATCTGGGGTCCAGTCTTCATTCAAACAACTAAACTGAAGATAGACAGATACAGAGTAATAATGAGGCTGATTGTCACCTTCACTAGAAAACGTTTTCTTTTTTGTTTAAAATTTTGGCTTCAGTAAAAAGTTTCTGACTGGTTAAAGGAAGAAATTGGTCCTAAGATTTAAAAAAAACAAACCGCAAAAGGTGATAATGGTCCGCCCGATACGATTTAGGATCATCGTATCATTTACTCCATGGTTTTAATGAATGATGGAGTTATCTTGTGATCCGTCTTGTCCTCGGCTGGTTGAAATATAAAATAAAAATGGCGTAGTTTTAACTGTGGGTTATAAACCGGAACTTTCCCCACATAAAAACTCTTAATTCATCCGTAATTACCACATCTGTCTAAACCCTGACGTCTCCTTAAAACTCTTAATGAAAAAAAAATAGGCGCCGTAAGCACACGGTATATTCAGGGCCGGGTCCTGCTCCTTTTGGCCGCCCGCGCGCAGGTTCAGATTTGCTGCCCCTTCCCTCTCTAGGAGGCGCTGCAAGTCCCTCCAACGCATTTCCTGCGTTCTGGGTTGTCTTCGTGGCCACCAAACATTCGACCAATTTGCGTAATTCAAATGACTGAAGAGAGTGGGGGGGATGGAGCAAGAAGATGAGCGATTTCCGACGTGAGGTAACTGTGACGTCATCGCCCCTAATCTATGCTGTCGTGGCTGATTTTTTTTTTTTTTTTTTTGTTACCCACGCAATGGCGCGGACAAGACCGCGTTTCAAATCGAATCGAAACGGCGACGAAGTTGTTATCTTACAGAAAAGCAGCCGGAAATTTCGGATGAGGTGCGGAGTTTCGACGGGGGGGGGTGGCGATGTCTCCCCCCACTGGTCGGCCTACGCCGCCATGCGATTGTAGCAGTAAATATATCAATAAGATTCCGGTTAGTATCCACCGAGGTAAGTCGCCGACTGAATCCAGTGGACACCGAACGCCATCTGAACGGGTCGGGATGCGAGAGATGGATGCTGCGCTTATTCCGGACGGATTGTATGGCGATTGGGCCCCTAAAAAAAAATTTAAAAAAATAGCGAGGCCATTGCAATCGGTTCCTTGGCAGGAAAGGGGCCATCTGAAGCAGGCAGCTGATAAAAAAAAAAGGATTATATATATATTTAAAAATTTCTTGTTGTTGTAACCTCTAAATTCGTCTAAACATAAATAGAAGTGGCTATAAAATTGCAGATAGACGGATTTTTGCTGCTTGCTTCACCCTTTCCCAACCATTTTTCATATATGCAGTTGAACAGATCTACTGGCCGGTGTCATTACTTGGTTCCCTGTTTAATATTTTGAATAATCAATATAGAACAGTCTAATTTCATTTCTTTTTATGCTGAAAATAATATCAAATGGCTTTTCAGCAGATATGTATTTATAAACCCTATACCGCCTTTAAATATTCTGAAAATGTTATTTTGTCGTTTAATCTCAACGAATAGCCTAAATCGAATTCATTGGTCATGTCCCGTATCTATAAAAAGTTGACTCGCCTGGCTTTTAATTCAGGAAACCTTTTACCATCCGATGGGTGACTGACTCATCATCGATCTCACGATCAGTTTGGAGTGGCCGCCAAATTACCGAGTCTTTCCCGATCTAAGATAATTCTCTGTAGAGTTTTTAATTTGGAAAACGATCTTTCTCCTGCTGCTATTGATAGCGGTAGTGTTAAAAGAATTCTTAAAGCGACATACAAACTTGGAAATGCTATATGCAAATCGTTTTCCAACAAGAAATTTAAAACAGCTGACGGGGAGAGGGAGGTAATTTCGAACAGCACCATATCCTGAAAAAATTGCCAATTTTATTATTCAGTTCCGCTGCTGTATCAATGTCGCTTTCATTTCTGTGATCACCAGGGAGCCTTGACCGCAATTCTTCGCATTTATCGTCGCTGCTGGTGCCTTTCAGATTTGAAATATTATACAGAAAGTCGAACACTTCATTGCGCTGCTTGAGGCTTCCTGCAAGGAACAACATTTCTGTTCGGGAAGTTTGGTTCCACTTCAATAATTTGTAGCTAAATCTCTACCATTAGTTAGTAACTCTTGAAATCCTGTCTGTATCTGAGCGTTGGTTAGTTTTCTGTGGTGTGTTTCGGTTAAAAGGTCAACTAAATTGGTTAAGAGATGTTTTGATCTTCAGTTTTGACTCTTGCATTTTGATAACCATTCCGACTTTAGGCAAAGTCTCATACCGTATTACAGCTGAATATAAAAACATAAAGCTCTTAATTCTAGCCGCTCGTAGCCGGTGTTCTTGAGTCTGTATTGGCTTCATCCATTATTTCTGCTAGACTGTCGTATATTTCTCCGATTTAAAGGTTTTATAGCATCAATCCCACTCGTCCACCTGGTTGTTGACACTGGCTTTAATGTTAATTCTGTGATATGTCTTTTAATGATGTCCAATCTTTGAGTTGAGGATTTAAAAAAAAATACACATAATTCTTGCACAACATTAATACATTCTAGACTGTCCAGCGAACCCCATGCCGCATCACTCACCACGAGGGTATCGTTGATTGCTATCTGAAATTCCTCTTAACCCATAACCCTGACCCCTGATGTCATGAATATTTAATAAATCTTCCAACCTCATTAAAACAAACGAGGTTAGATCCTCTCCAGTGGAATCGGTGATTGGGCAAAACCAAAGAAAGTGACCACGAATTTTGGCGCTTTTCCTTCCGGTATTTATTTCCACAACCGGATAATCACCGGGAAGCTCAGTACAGCTTACATCTGGTATAAAATCAAAGATTATTTAAAATAACATTTAGCTTTTCTGAGCATCCGAAATGAATTCATTAATTTTAAAAAAAAAAAAAAAATTACCGCTATTATCTCATTTTATCTGATGTCCTAAATATGCAGGAACAAACAGCGTAGTTGTTTTATTCTGCAGGTGTCTGACACGCTCAGACATTACTGGCTCTAAATTCAGTTATCGGGGGAACCACGAAAAGTTAGATTTCCTCTACAATGTGCAGTACACGTTCTGCTACAACACACCACCGACATTTTTGTCTGTGTCAAAGAGTTGTTGTTTACCTACTGACAATTCATTTTTTAAAGCAAAATTGAGATCTGACCATTTCTTTTGTAATTACTTATTTAGTAAAAATATTCAAATCCAGATAAGCATTGGTAAGTATCTTGCCAATCTGAAGACACCCCCCCTTAATCGTTTGATTTTCTTGTTTGCCAAATCATTTACGTCAAAAGAAACAGAAATTCTATTGTCTGAAACGGAATGAAGCAGCCAGTTTCTGTCACATTTTACCGTTTCGTAAAACACGAGTTTAATATAGATCTGAAAACGCTCTCTTCCATTTTCGTCAGCAGAACAGTTAGCATTTGTTTTACCTACATATTCATCTTGTACCAATAACTGCACCTGGTTATTAGATAAATTAACAGGCCTCCTACCGGACTTTAAACATTTTCGGTGCTAGGAAAACTTAAATTTTTCTCCTGTATTCAAACGTGTCTTCAGTCTTCTGCCTTTCTTCATCGATGATCCTGTTGTCTTTTTCTTCATTATCGATTCCACTCAAGGAGTCGATTTCTAAAGTTTCTTCTTGTAATCGAGTATTGCATAACTGCAAGATGATAAAGGATCTTCATGTTTAAAGTTTTTTCTATTGTTCCATAATTCCTTTTTATGTTTTTTTTTTTCTTTTTTGTAGTTTTCGCTTCCTAAAGGGTGCTCCAGACAATAGTTTTACCTTTCTATCATCCATCTGTCGGAGCAAATTTAAGAGAAGACTTATTTTGAACAATTTTTTCTCCTTCATTTATTGATAACTTTTGATAATTGTGGGATATATGGGAATTGACGATAGATGTTTGCAAAGCATGCTACTTTGAAATGTCTCATAACCTTCTTTGAGTTAATTGTTTATTCCATTCACCATTTTGAAGCATCTTATTAAAATTAGAGGCACAATCTCAGTGCATTATAATGACATAGGGTAGTTAGTAGCAGCTACTCTTATGACAATTACGGTAATTATGTTGTCAGAGCTTTTAATTTTCCATAATAAGAAAAATAATTAAAAACGATTATCATAAAATAGGCTAATTATGATAATGCTAAGATAGATAAATAAAAGAACAACGATGGCAACAGTAATAAAAGATATAATTTGACAGTTAAGGCTGGAATGTCGACTCCAATTCTCTTGATGTATATGTACATAACTATCCTCTCAAAATAAAAAGGAATTTCACGCCTACAACGGGATATTTATAGCAGTGAATGCAAGTGCACGCATGTCCTTAACAAATAGCCTAACTAAAGCAATAGGCCACAACGTGAGTCTACAGTATACAAATAGGTAATCAATCTTCAGAAGACCATAAAAAATAATGACTATTTAGTCTGAAATGAAACTGTAGCGCCACTTGATCGAAAAAATGCACTAGATCTTTTAGTCCTATGTCATCTTTTAGTCCTATGTCAATCATGCAGCATCGAACGTAAAATCCTTAAAATCAGAAGCAGAACACGCAGATGTTTGCATGCGCCTAAACGACATAAAAGCTCGTTTTTTATTGAATAATATCCCAGCTACTCGGGAGAAGCCAGCCAATAGCAGATCAGGATACGCAGCGCTCATATTTTATGAGGCAAATGCATTTATTTAGACCTTGTATATTATTTTATTATAGTTAAAATTATGCATATTGACGATATTGTCAAAATGTTGATTTATCAGTAAAGAAAAAACTCTTATCGGTCGCCCCTTTCCCTCTTACCGGCTCTGGGTATATTTTGAGGACATTTTGTTGTCTGTCCGAATCGTGCCCGTGTACCGCACGGTCACTTATTCTTAAAATGACAGTTAACTGCTTCTGTTTTTGACACTAAACCAGGTGACGAGCAGCGGTAATGAACGACACGTTTGTAATTGTCATAGGTGCGACACGGTGTTGTGCGTGTCGATGGAGTACCACTCGATGCTACGCGAACAAGACAGTAAAATACTACGTTTTCCTGTTTTAATAACCGGACCCAGGGGCAGTAATTCGCCTCGTTTTTCATCATGGCCTCATCAGCTCCGCATCTCTGTGCCGGTAAGCGGTCTGAGTTGATTTCATGTCTGGTAAAAAGACACCGTCCACCACAGATTGGTGACATTTAAGATTATTTATTGCAATTTTACAAGCAAATGATGAACGTTATCCAATAATAAGGTTTTCTGATTAATTGACCTATGTAATATATATTATTATTATTATGCTTGGCTTCGTTTATATGTATAAAGTCTTGGGTACCACGTAAGTCCTTAGAAGACAGCAAGGGTAAGTTACCACGGCCAGTAGAGTGCCCAGCCTCTCAAACAAACGTACAAACCCCGCAGTGAATGATGCTTTCAGTATCTTGTATTATTGGGCAGTTTCAGATTTTGGTTGCCATGACTTCGTGACGTCACACTCTAGTACCCCATTTATCTGCTTGTTTCATTCGAGAGGTGTTTTGTTTTCCTCGTTGTCCACTCTGGCTCATCATGAGTAGGGAGCATATGGAATATAAAAACAGTCGGATGTCACGCAGAATTTTGTGTTCCATTTTCGATTGCCTTTGAAATGGTTCCCTTCCCTCACCCCAAAAAATTCTTTTTAAAATCGGTTGGACTTTATTGTTGAGTTAAAGCCTCTCTCTGTCCAGCGTGCCATGATGTAACAAGGGCGGGGCCCAACGTCATCGCTCATCAGTCAGTTTCCAGGCGCATCTAACCTAACTAATTATCATCACCTCACAGCTCGGCTGCAGGTGTTCGCAAAGAAAACCGAATTTTCTCCAAACACCAACAGCTGCCCGAAGTCTAATATAACGGTTCCAGTGTGGCTCCCTCTCATCCGACCGCTGAAGTTCCCCAACACGAGCCACGTGTACCGAATGCTTCCTGGTTTCGCTTTATAAACCTGTTCCGTGGTTACCCGGAAACAACATAAACGTTTCAGTTATGTTCTTTTACGCACAGCAGGAGAACAAACCAAGCAGCGAATGAACGACGACAATAACAGTATTTTTTGTTCCCTCTGCCCAATAATGTCTGGCAGAAGTCCTTCCCTGTCCGAACGCCATTTATGGCAACATGTCTTACTGGACGTCCGTAAACTGAAGTTAATGTACAAGGGTTGTGAAAAGCGCCCCCCTTTTAAAATTCTCCCCCTTTTCTCTTTGCTTAATAATAATAATAATGTAAAAAAAAAAAAGATGCACCAACATAATTCGCATATTAACTTTTGATAACTGATCCAAAATATGAAAAAGGACGGAACTGATCGAATCAGCCAACATCTAGAAGGGCGCAATTACACAGTGATGTCACTAAAAGAACTGGGGTTTATGACGGTGATGCTCTACTAAGCGTCCCTGACTGCTTTCTATTAGTCTTTCATGTGGGGGGGGGACCATTATGAAGAGGGTTAATCAACAAGTTCTAAATATCCAATATTTTGTTTTCACTACGATCAAAGCGAGTTCCGTATTATGAAACAGGGCATGCTGGGAAGACTGTACCCAGGGCTGCTCCTTCCGGAACACACACACAGAGGGAATTTCTTGAAATATATATTTTAAAAGAATTTCTCCGACGCCATTTATGATTTTGATTAGTTGATTATTGGTGGTTGTCTGTTAATGATGCGCCTTGGATGATCTGGCTGCCGTTTCAAAACTGCTCTGCCGCGTGATTCTCCCGGACGGGTCGGTATCACTCCCCTGATTCCTCAGCAGGGTAGCGGAAGTTTATAAAAGTAACATTTGTGCACGGAAATTGTTTACATGAACGAGCTTCAGGGCTCTTCTGGAAAATGACGGACGGTGCCCTCCAGATCTGCCAGAATATATTCAAACGTCTTTATTACTATTAATAAATTTGGATCCAAATTTACCATTTGATAAAATTCCAACGAGCAGCCGACAGAGGATAAGCAGTGACAGCGGCTCAATTGAGCAGACTAGATTAATTATCATCCACAGTTGTTATAATTGACCGTACAACGACAGCCAAATCCACATTCCAGATCCAATTCGTGGCGTTCCAAACACCACCCCGATGTTGTTTTTTTTAGCCGAAATATTTGAGGTATGAAAAACGGCAGAATAACCCACGCACAGGGGGCGCTGCGGTAGTGAGGGCAAACAGTTAACTGAATCTGAAACAACAACAACAAAAAAGAACCCTTTTGGGTTTATTCTGCATCAGCAAATGTTCTTGTGAATGAGGAACTAAAATACAATTTAATGGTGCAGTGAAAATCCATCGGTTAACCTTGCTGACCTTGAGGAAATCACAGACACGCACGAGAGCCTTTAGATGTGACGAGTTCGCCCTAATCTGCATATTTCTTTCGCAAGAACCTGTCAGGTGTTTGAGATCAACGAACGTGTCTCTTGCGGAGTTGGGTTAGGGTTAGGGTTGAAAATCAGTTTTGATACGCCGAATTTATCAGCATGAAAACACGAAATATTTTTCAGGTTCGAGAGTTATCATAATATACATTTCTAATATCTGAACCGAGTCCAGACAATGCCATAACTTCAATACTACTTATCTATATTAAAATGCTAATCAATTAACAGGTACAGGAATCGATGAGGTGGTAGATGAGTCGGGAGATGGTAGGCCAAGAGTTTATACTTGCTACTAATGGAATAAGAAAAATTGCTAATTGCCTGGCATCATCTGTACGGAATTTTTTAAAAAATCAAAAATAATAATTAATGAGCGAGAACGGTTCAAAAAATATCGCACGTTCTAGTTCATTTGAAATGATTATTTTCCAACAAATTCTAAGAAAAAGGAAACTAAGTTCTCCGCACCCAGGAATCGTAGCGGGCGCCAGAAGTAGTACTGCTTTAAAATAGTGAAAGACTGAGCGATTTCAAACATGTACAGAATTAATCGACATCATGTATTTTGTATAAGTTCGCCGTCATTAAGGTATTAGAAAAGAAAATCAGTAAAAGATAGAAATATTCCATTGCTACTGGGAAACTATAATTATTTGCCGATCGATGACCAAGATTTGTGATCAGTCGACAATGAAGACAGACGAGTTTGAAAGATTCTCCCCTTTTTGTGTGTATGAAATTCATGGACGTGAAAAGTTCCAAATTTGTATCTATTTAAAGCTTTGAAGTAATTTAGAAAGCTTTGGAAAATATGTCGCACCTGTAAAGCAAAAGTCATCAAAGATATAGATATATATATATTATAGCTGTTGAATATTTTTCAGACGTTGCAATTTATTTTCAGAGTTTAATTTCTGTCTGCTTTCTTTTTCATGGTAAACTTTTTTCTCCTGCTTTTTTTTGGGATCTAGGGATAACTCACGGCAGTGAGCTAGAAAGGAAGGGTCTGGGATATAAACTCTGATGACCAGGCACGTGGCTATTTAGGTTCGGTTGAAAACTCTTCCGCAGTGGTCAAGGTGCGAACCGATCAAAAGTTACCTGCGGAATCTGCTCCACAAGTACCCGGAAAACTCTACTGTAACTCTTCGTTTTCAGGTGTGGAGCGGGAACCCGACTGGTGAAGAATAAATCACGCATGGAATGGAAGGTACGAGAAACTGTTTCTTAAACTCTCGCTTTATAAACGTACCGCAGGGATCTGTTTTATGTCGTATCTTGTTTCAAATTTTACAGTTTTGTTAGATGTGAATTTTTTTTTCAAATATGTAAACATCTGCGAATCAAACGAAAACTTAAGCTAAACGTCACGCAGAGGACAGAGATGCAAGTTCTTACAATGGTCAGAAAAGCGTAAGATAAAATCCAGCATTCAGAAAGAGAAGTTAGAAGCAATTAAGTCACGGGACCCATAATATTGACAGTTTTTTTTTTTTTTAGGGTTACACTGGGATCTGCAGTAACTTGATTACTAAAGTTGCTAAAACGTATCGTCAGCTGTGACGTCACTGCCACCAACAATTAAGATCAGGGGGAGAGAATTATGATCGTACATTAAGCATCGCGATAAATAGCCCTTACTAAAGTTTTCGTAAAGCATCCGAAACACAACTCGCAAACCATTAACATAATAGCAAGATTTAAAAAAAAACAACAACAACAAAGCAAATGCATGTCTGTCTGTCATTTCGCATTGTTGTTTTAGTATCAGATCATAATCCTATACACTACCGAGTCTGCTTAATCACTGCGATTTAGCGTAACAATGTACAGCGTCAAGAACGAAACAATCAGAGATCCAGTTATTCCGGGCGTCTTAAATTTCAGAGGCAGTAAGATGACATTTAAGATTTAAACAATTGCGTTCCAGATATTCAATTAAAGGACAATTACGATAACAAACGACTGCACAATTAAAACATTAGAATAATTTAAGGTGAGGAAATTTTAAACCGAGCCAAGCTACCCGACGCCAGAAACATGTCTCTGGCAGAGAAGCTGTGGATAAAATAAGAAATTACTTGTAATATCTTCGAGGAAAAGCCATTTTTTTACTTAGTCTCGAATGACTGCTACAATTAACCAAAAGTCTATTTCTTTGATGATTTTTATTTCATAGGTAATGCTGCTTCTTCTCTTTCATACTTAATGCTTTTGAATGCAGTATGGAAATGGCCCCTTGCTGGATGCCTCTTCGTCTGGTGACAATATGAAATGGATAGAAATCCCATCGATAGAAATGTCTGACGTCGGGGAGATTTTGTAGAATCCATATTGGTGCCTCTATGCTCATTTTAAAACTCCCTAAAGGGATCAGAAGAATCAACAAATATAAATATATTGCGGAGCAAATGAATAAAACAACGGAAGAATTTTCACGCGTTTTCTCTGATTGTTTGTGGAGGGAATCGCTTAATCTTTGTTTTTGGAAGGTGAATAGAAGTAAGATTATCGTTTGTGACTACGCAGGAGTGGAGCTATTAAATCGGATTATTGTCTGGTATCACATGGCGGAGCGTGCATCTCCGCGCGCGCGTGTGAGTGAGTGTGAGTGTGAGTGTGTCGAAGGTTATAAATGCATGTGAGAGAGAGAGAGAGAGAGTTGACCGTACGTTTTGTAGGATTGTTTGCGGCGAGGGCCTGTCACGTAAAGGCCTCTCGCTCTTCTGTATCAGTTCCTCTGCACGGGTTTCCACCCGTAACTAAATAGAGGAGTTCTAGTAAGTACTATTTGCTCAGCCGACTGTTGCACCTCGATGTAGTGGCCACACCCCCCCCCTCGTCCGGTTTCCGTAGCGGAAAGTTTGAGCGCCAGACCAACCACCCGGCCTCTTACAAAATGGTGATTGGTTACTGAAGCGAACCAAGATGGATTCTGCTCCTATGCACCGAAAATGGCACCGGAAGCAGTAGGAATGGTGGCGATAACCACGTATCATGTCAAGTCTCTTTTGTTTGTTTGGTTTTTTTTTTTATTTTCTAGAGGTTGGCTCTGCAACCCGATAATTTACGATTATTCCGTGGAAAGACAGCTCCAGCTGGCTACCTCAATATGGGAAGAAATTCCAAGAACGTTATCGAGAAATTCTTTCTCCCCACCCCCATCTCTGTTTTTATAATGCCTCAGTGAAACACGACGCGTTAATAACTAACCTAAAAAAACCGTCTTTTATCTATTTTGCCTCCTTTAATCGAACCTAACACAAAATACTCTTAAACCAGCGCGCCGCCGGGAGAAGAAGAAACCAACAACGGGCAATGAGACTTTTAAGGAAGACAACTCTGCATGATGTTTGTTACCGCAGACCTACAACAGGTGCTTTGAATACATTATGATAGATTTTGATTCCTGCATTTATTTTGTCATCAGAAAGATTTTCCGATCAAGTAAAAATAAAAAAAAAAAACGTTATAAAGTTTGTCTAATTTAAAAAAATTTTTTATAGGTATTTCAAAAATAAAAATGGCCTACTGGAGTAAAGATGTATTTAAAAATGAATAATGAAAAAAAGTTGAGGAAATAGAATGACAAACATTTTCATTAATTTCATTTAAAACAATAACTAGAAACCTAAATATTACCACGTTGATAGCCAAAACACAAACAAGGGCAGCATTCGCAGTCTGAATGTTTACGTATTAAGGTTGCGTTTTACTTATTTTAATTGGTCACGTGGTCGAAAACAGCGACATCTAGCGTTTTTTTTTTGTTTCAAGCAAAACGAAAATACAAAATGTCACTACACTATAAATGGCGCTGATTTGACACGCGCGCATATCAGGTATGGAATAACAGGTAATTATTACCTGTGGGTTTAATGGATGCAGAGGCGTAATTTCGCATGCGTTTTTCTGGTTAATGAAACGGGAGACAACTGGTCATTTTTCTTGAATCACAGGTTCGTGGTTAAACCGTAAGCTACCCCGGCTCTCTCGCTTTTAGACATTTTTTCTTTCTTTCCCACTTATTATATAAATCATTCGCCAATACCATCACCACCACCACCCCCGAACGTGCGTAAGGGTTAATTTTCTATTCGAGAGATCAAGCGAAGACTGCCATCCTCAACCGAACGTGGCCGCGTGTGTAACACGATGTTTTCGCATTTTCTGACCGTTAAACTGGCTGGCATCTGGACGAGGAGGAGGAGGAGGAGGGTGGGGCGATAATCTTAGATTAAAGACCCTGACCACTTTCAGAGGCTAGCTGCTGTTTTCGAGTAAAAAGTTCCTGTTGTGGTTCGACTCTCTACCGTATTTCGCACCACGGCACAGACGGTTTTCAAGGGTGATAACTTTTAATGACCTATGTTATGGTGACTACACTGCCGTCCAAAAGTTATCATTTTACATGCAGCTTAAAGGTGAAAGAAAAAAGAAAACATTAATATCCTTCGTTTCCTTTAATTCACCGGCATCTCGTTTTACACTGAATGCCATTTTTCACTGAGGTAACTTTGTTTGGCCATTATTTTGGGTGGAGCCAAACCCAGATTTACAGAAGTTGCTGGAACAGCGGTGTCACGTGGGTGCATGTTATCTTCATGAGAAACGCCATTCAGCCGGTGTAGTAGTATAATTTAATGCAATTATCAGTGGTCGCAAAGGTTTTTTCTAAACAAGCTCCAATTGTATCAGAAAATACTAATAAATGTCGTCTAGAGATGGACTTCACTTATCTTTACATTCAGTTTAGTCAAAGAAAATGATGGCACGATCACATTGCTGTTTGTTTGTTTGTTTGTTATATAAAATCTGTTGCCTTCCAAATTTTAAGAATGGATTCATCTGGGTTTTCTTGTTTTAAGCCAAAGAATAGAGAGATAATGATGGAGAAAAAGTGTAGGATAAATGAGAGAATTAAGGCACACAAGAGAGAGAGTGTGTGTGTGTGTGTGTGTTGCACAAGAGGAATGTGGGGAGGAAGAGATAAAGAAAGAGAAAAGTGAGTGGATAAAAGAGAGGAGAGAAAGACAAAGAATGCTTGATATTTGTAATGCGTGATTGTATATGGCTGTCACATCTGTATTGCTGAGACAATAATAATGCAGTTGATGGATTCTGTTTTAGGTTACTGTTCTGATCAAGAAGATTACGTGTACAACAGAGAATTCAACACATGCAATAAAGTTTTTTTTTTTTTTTTTTGAGAAAAGAACTTGGATGGAAGCCAACCAAAGTTGTGCCCTTGAGAATAGCCACCTAATAACAGTCAACTCAGCCCCCCTGTACACGCCTACCTGAAGTTCACCTTGATCTTGGCAAGTAGGTTAAGCTTTGGTTGTAAACTGACTTATTGCAACTGCCATGTTTCCAGGATTGAGTAGTTAAATAAACAGCAGTGTGTAAGGTTAAAATAAAAATAATAAAAATCCTTAACCAGTCTCAGCAATGCCAACAAAAATGTCGAAAAATAGCCATAGATAGATTTTTTTTGGACTTAAAAATTGTTGCCCGTGAGAACCCATAAAATCAGATCACTTGCCGAAAACTTATAAGACTGCCTCAAAGAACCAATGAGCATCTTTATGTGTCAATTCACTAGCAGTGTGTAGTATTTATAGTGCATTAAATATGAAATGGTGGTGAAGTAAATGTTGCGTACTGATTGGCTTACGGTTCTTTATGGGAGTTATTAAAGAACGAGAAAGGGTGAGTCTTGTGGTTGCTATGAAAAGGACTAATAACAACAAAATTCATTCTTGGGCACAGAGAGATAGTTATAGCATTGTTATGAATTACTAAATTGAAACTTAGACATATTTAATGTTAGAACATACTATAGGGCAATTTTATATATACACACACACGCAAAATAGGCAACAAATGTTTGCAAACTTGCAGTGCTTGTATGGTACGTTCATTCATGTACTCTCTCTGGTTGGAGTGGACCTACACCCTGATCTAAACTCTCCATAAAACAACATTGGCATTAGTGGAAGCTGTTGAGAGAAAACAAAATGGTTATCTGAAGCAGGCAGGCAGGCAATGACACCAGTCTAAAATTGTTCACAAACAAACTGACATTGGCAGAAATGGCGTTAACAGTGTGCTGTGTGTACCACTGACCCCATCACGAACGAGCTGGTGCACATCTTAAGAGAGAGAACAAATCAGACAATCCAGCTGCTGTGTCATTCTTTGATCAGGGCCACTTCCCGCTGATTTTGAAGTTATTGGCAGACTGGTGACCATTAACATGCCCCAGGTATGTCTAATTGGATCCAAGTCCGGATATCGTGCAGCTTAGCCAACACAGTAAAACTGTCCCACCATCAACCAAATGACCATGCTGGGTAATGACAGTTACAAAATCCTTCCCCAGTGTCATTGATGTGTAGGCAGAATCTAGACTTTCTGTTTCAAAGAACATAACCCCAGTTGCAAGCATAGATTTCGATGGTGATATGCAGCAGCGGTATTCTGGACTGCACGCCGCTTGAAGCCTGTTTGTGACAAAATCCAATGGATAGTTGCACTTTGGAAATCATGTTGTTGGAGAAGCAGTTTATTCTGGAAAGGATGGCTAAATAACAATACTTACTAGTGGAGGTTGTAACCCTTGACAACCAGAATGAGGTCTCTTCTTGAAACGGCCAGTCTGATGGTACTAGAAATGACAATGCAATGAATGTTGTAAAGCAGTCTCCATCATCTCCCTTTGAACCATCCACTTTTCATTTTAAATAATGTCTGGGCATTACCAGACTAAGAGATTACAGGCGCAGCCAGTTTATGACGGAAATGACAGCGGATAATGTGAAAAAATGAAGTGGGAGAAAATAAGATTTGCAGGAGTTTTAAAGGTTGCTCAGTTCTGGAGATGGCTAGAATTTTAAAATGTTGAACATGCAATGTCTTATATGTTTGGGTTTCTTTCCTCAAGATGTAAGTATTCTTCTTCCAGTATATGAACAAGTTTGGTTGCTTTCGTTTTGTGATATATATGCATATATATATATACACACAGAGTGTGATTGCATTGTCTGTGAGAAAACTGTAGAGTTACCAAACCCTGTATACTTTATACATTCTTAATCTAGAAGAAATGAGTTGTGTCATGAAATTGGATGTACTGTTGTATCAGATTACATATAACCTTGCTGAATTATCCAATAAACAATAGTCAGTGTACTCTGTAGTACATGATATTTACATGATTGTCTCTTAAAAAAAAAAAGAATATGCATTTATAGTTAGATTTTATAATGTATGAGCCATTCTTTTATTTGGAAAATAGATGTAATTCTGATGTTCTTTGTTATATATTGAATATGTGAAAAACACTGGAAAAATTCCTTAACTTCCTCCAATTGTGTTTTGAACTATTTTCTGTTGCAAAATAAGAAAAGGGATTACCAGAGATTTTATTTGCAAATATTAAACAAGACAGAAATATGCTTCATTTGTTTTCATTATAGGTATAATTGCTAAGCCATTTTGGTTGTCTTTCAAATTCTTCAATTATTCTTACGCTGAAAAGTTGCTTGTAAACTGATCTTCGAGTTATCTCCCATAGAATAATAATTTTTTTTTAAAAAATTTCTTGCACAAGAAAGAACATGAGAGGTAATAAACACGAATCTTTTTAAAAAAATACATTTTAAATTATTTTACTGTTCACATTGGGGTTAGATGATATGGCGACTGAAGGTAGATAGATACTCCACTGAAGAAGGGCTTACCAGTGCAGTTTACCAAACGGAGACCAGACCAACTAGACAATTACTTGAAGAAGAAACTCTGGGTTGTCTCAATGTTTCTAGGTCAGTATTTACTGTGATCGTCTTGGATACATATGCACTAAAATATAATATTCTCTGACCATTGTCACCCTTCTTCATAAAAAACAAACAAACAAAGAGCAAAAAGAAAGCCAACTTACAAGTCAGTTCTCATTTAGCGTGCAAGAATGAATGATTTTCCAGATATTCAAATATTATCATGTAATTCAGCAACACGTTAAAAATAAATGTACATACACAACATACTTACCGTTGTCTCCTAATTGCGATACTTTAACTATCAACATTACCTATCAATTTTCATGCTTGTTTTCTGCTATAATCTTAAGCTGATTTAAAATCTTGACTGGTTTTTACTTTGCATACAACAGCAGTTTGTTTAACTATATCAGTAATCTCACTGCCGACATCTGAAGGACAGGCAGCTTAACATTTCCACTTATTGGAATTTAGCATTCTACTTTCTTTTAAAAAAGAAAGAAAAAGAAAGTGCAGATATGTATAAAATTGATTCATCTTTTTTGATCTTGCTTAGTGAATGATTTTAATAAGTATATAAAATAAACAAATTGTAGTAGAAATATGGATTATCTTCCCTTGACTTTTTAGTGATGAAAAGCAATATGGCTAGATAACTCAATATTACCAATAAGATAATAGTGATATTCAGGGGCAGACTGAGAGTATTATAGGCCCTCGGGCATAACTGTTCACTGGGCCCCTTAGTGCTGATGTCAGAGGCTACAAAGCGCCAGATAAGGGGAGGGCAGTTTGGGGGTGTCAATTTCAAAAAAAAATTTAAAAATTAGTTGTCTCAGACTGCATCTGGAGTATATTGGAGTATTCATTTAATAGAATTTATATGGGAATCTCTTGCAGCTGTGGGCCCCTTGTAGCTATGGGCCCTCGGGCAGTGCCCGATTGACCGATGGCTCAGTCCGCCCCTGGTGATATTTAAATTTTATACAACCCTAAAGTAAAAGTAAGATGTCTACAACAGTTGTTTTGAAATCTTAAGTTAGGATGAAACTTGTTTGAAACTAGACATTTTATAAAATTAGAGTTATTCGGTGATGCTTGGCTGAATTATTAGTCGGAAACCATAACACGCAATTTAGTGATGGACCTTATTAGTTAAATATCTGAAAACAAAACCCAATAAACCAACTAATTCCTCCCCTGCCCCTCCTCAAATAGTAATGATTCCATAACTTCAAATCAATATCAGGAACATTCACATGAAACCCAGTTGAAATACCATTGCCATAATGGTATCTGGCCAGATTTCTTTTGAAGGTCCCCTAATATTATAATGTATTATGCAAGATGAAAGTACAATATAATAAGTTTTTTTTTTTCATTTAATTTGTTATTTAAGTAATTTTGAAAACTTTGCTTCACTTTTAAAAGAAAAAAAAAAGTGAGTTTGAGTTATAGAATACTTATTTTTAAGATATGAACTCTTGTATCCCTATGCTTTAATAGACAAAGTCAAAAGGCAGGAAATTTTATACAATTTCCATTTCTTTTCCCTCCAAAAAGACTTTTATGTTGATAGTTGTGTAGCAGTTATTTTGTACATTACTTACCATCCTAGTCAAACTATACACTTCTAAATTATCTATATGCACAGCTTGAATGCATGAACTACCTAAAAAATGGTCACACTGACTCTATTACACCCTTATAATGTGCTCATAACTTTTAAGCCCTAGCAATGATAGCATGGTTAAGCTACTTGGGGATTCAAGGGTTGGAACAAACCTGATAAGATATATAGCACGGTTTAAAGTTACTGTTAGAAATAATCAGGTATTTCCTTTTCTTTGTATAGTAATTATTGTGGGATATTCATTATACAAAAGTCTGAGTGTCTCCAGCAAAGAATACTGAAACAGCAAAATAACATATAATTTGTTTGTTTTCACAATGATTATGTCCATGCAGCAGTTCTTGGTTTGAAGCCATCTTGCTTTTAATTTATAGCTTACAGAGTTTAATAGAGATCAAGATTTGAAAAACATCATCAAAGACTGCTGACCTTTAACCTGCGGCAGTAATTTTCTTCGACAAGATTTTTGTTTCACCTTTGTCTGACATGCATTTTGTTTAGTTTTCTGATGGAAGTCTGTGATGGCTCTCTGCTTGGATCCACGGTTCTCTTTATTACCGCTGTAGCTGTCGGACATCACCCTGTTATTTTTACTTGAACTTGCCGGGTGTTTAAGTGTTTTACTGAAAAAAGAAAAGAAATTAGTGAAATAGTTTCCAAAGACTCTGAACAGAAATAACGGCAGAGTTTCCAGGAGATACACAAACCAACAACACTACTATGTCTATACTAATGTTTGTATACCTGCTGTTTCCTCTTCCCAGATAATTTCAATAAATAAGAATAGACCGGGACCCAAACCCATACTGTGCTCTCTACAAACGGATTTTTATTTTGCTCTATTTTAATATTACCTGGCTAATTAAATCCACAAACAGTATGCCACAGACTAAAGCATTTACCTGGGTTTTATTACAACGTAGCCCTGTTCCAACTTCACTGGTCTATGAGACAGCACCGATGCATCAACCCAGTCCAGATGAGATTGGTTGCACATAGTCTCTTGAAAAGTGACCTGAAACAAACAAAGGAACCTGTGTTTAATAACTGATGGGAGAATTGCAGAATTTCCATTCATCTAAGAATGATTCAGAAACTTAATGTTGCTACGAACTAAGATTAGAAAAGGAAACGTTGTAAAAGCTGTTTAGTTGCGAATAAATTAAAGGGTAAATTTAAGGGCTTTTCTCTTTATATTGACAACGTCACAGGTTGGTTTTTCGAGCCGCCTCCATGATCGTTTTCATGTAAGACAAAATGGCACAAGGGAGGTAAGTGAAACTAATAATTTGTTGAATACATGGACATACAAGTTGTAAAGACTTTTTTTTTTAAATGGGAAACAAAAAGAAACAATGAGCTCGACAGTTAGCAGGTTTTCTGTCAATAAAAAAGGTGTACTGTAGCTAGAGAGATATATGCACCTAGTATATGATTTAAAGTTTGGAACATTCTCTAAAACTGGCAGATATTTTTAAGCCTGTATGTATTCTTTACACTATTAGGAAAAGTCGTGTTACTGTAGGATTTTTGAAACAGATTTATTACCCAAGTTCACCTGTTCAGATTTTATAGGGTTAATTTCCGAATTACAAGTATCTAATTGCTACAATTTTTCTTCTAAATATAAAATTTGTTGCTGCAGATAGACGTTATTTTGAAGTTCCTTCAATAAGAAAACTATTGAGATCTGCTCTTTAATTAATGCAGATTAGACAAAACTTTTAATGGATTCTATAATAAAAAGTGAAAACTGAACTTGTGCCAGTAAGTATCCATGAAGATATAAGGAAAGAAAAAAAAAAACAAAGTGACTAAGCCATTACAGAATTATAGCTGACAGGGATGCGGTGAAAATTACTGAAAAGCATCTCATAAAATGTATTAGACTGAATTATCTCCCCTGAATCACGTTTTCGAGGAATGACAGTCACTTTAAAATTCCATTATAAGAGTATATTAAGAAAAATTTCTCGACAATTTTAATTTGCTACATTTGGGGTTTAAGGTAAAAATTTTAAGCGAGAATTAGTGAGGTATAATTTATTCATGACATGTGAGGCCTCTGCAGGCTGTTGTTTGCACTACAAAAACGTAATCAGAAAATCCGTCACTCTCAGACATTTTCCGTTTCTAGGTGTACGCACCTTTTGTCCAAACAGAGAAGCACTGAATTAGCTGTGCACGAGCAAGACAAAACAAAGAGAGGGGTGTTAATCAGGGGGCGGTTGGATAAAGAATACATACACTGTTGGTAGCGACACCTCCAGTCTGTCTTCTGTGGACTTTTGGAGGAGGACTTGCTTCTGCCGGAGAACTTGACACAAACAAAAAGGAAAGAAGAACGCGGAGAACAGTTAAAAATACACAAAGGGGCAGAGAACCTAACTCAAATTTCAGACTGACCTACGTACAATTGTATAACATACAACAGCTTTTGTTCAATGAAGTTAGCTTTTTTTTTTTCTTTCTGTAAACACAGCTGAAAAAAAAAGGGTAAACAATAAAATGGAAGCATAATTATCAACAAAAATGATGACAACAATATTAGAGAAAAAAAAGTCACTGTTCCTTATAAGTTATCTGTAGACTTGTATCATAAAAATATTAAGAGTTGACTCCTGAATTACGATCAACCGACTTGATGCAGAACTTTAGGCACAACAACAGATTCAGGATAAACAAACAAAATTAATTGTGATAAGGATAGCAGGAAATAATGTAGACAGAAAGGATACACAAGATCTTCAGATAACTGATATCTTATAATTTACTGTAACATTGTTTCTGGGTGTTTCATGTAGGCTTGAGAGAATTTCTGGTTGATGCTGGTGACTGACTGCTTTATCTGAGTGAAACAATTTTTTTTAAAATATATTTATAATTTTCTATAAATGTCCTCTCTAAAGAGCTGTAACAAGGGATATTAAAGAAAGAGGCCCAACTAACTCTCCCTGTGTGTGGACCAGTGTCTAGTCTCAGCCTCTAAGAGTGAACTGCAGCCAGAACTGTTCTGAACAATGAAACAAGAATATCACCAGGTTTACTGACCAATGAGAGAGAGGGACAAAAAAGTTAAAAAAAAATTAGAACAGAAGCACGTGTAATGCTGAGGAACAGTGGTCAGTTTGTTTTCTTACCGAAAGTGTGTCAGCAGGGAAGTAAACTTGACAGGTGTGTGCTGAGAAGAGAAGACATCAGACAAAGGATCAATGCAGCAGGTGGGTCTTGTTGCCACAGCATCTAGCATCCGTCTAAACACTCGCAGCATTTGGCGCCCTCTCAGAGAACCGCCTTCGCTTGCCACCTTTGGAACAAAGAAGCTAAATGATTAACTTTTTTTTTTTTGGTGGTGCACAGTAGTTTAGCCATTTACAGTCAGATTCATTGTGCTAGGAAAGTGTGCTGTTAGCCCCAGACTTTACTAACAAGATGACTGCTTTGCTTAGTATAATTATTCTAACAAAACCATACCAGAACAAATTTTAAAATAGTAAACTTTTGAAATAATTATTATTGCAATCCATTAATGATGACATCAAGTAAGTTAGACCAAATGAATGCTACAAGCCATTCAAACGTCATCCTGCTGTCACGTTTGATAACTGAAACAATATTATATCCTGTCCTGACGACTGCAGGTGCTAGTTAAATATCTTTTCATAAAAAAGTTCAGGAGTCTGATGAGTTACAAAAAAATCACAGGGGTAGAAAAGCTTTCAAATGTTTACCCATAGGTACATCATTTCTTACACACACACACATACACTTTATTCATATATATATATATAAATGAAAGTTTACAAGCAGTTATAAATTAATTTTAAGTATAAACAGGTAATCAGTCTAAACAGGTTAATTAAAATGTCTTAAAGAAGATTCTCCCCACCAGGTAAACAAATAATAAAATATATTTTGTTTTTTGAATCTATACATTTTCTTGTGTTTTGTAATCATCTAAATGTTACAGTTATTAAAATAAGAATGCGCATCCACTGTCTTCGTGTTCAATGCAGAGGTGGTATTTAACCATACATAAGAGATGTTCAAATAAAAGCTGAAATAGAATTGTAGTAATTGTATCCGGCTGGGCTTAATTTGAATGTCCCCAGTACATCCTGCAGACAGGTGTTAGTACCACCAGAGTGGATTTCTAATGACTGTCAGCTTCCCAAAATGTCGCAACGTGGGAACCAGTCACCCAGTTATTGCCGGATGGAAATTTGTTCCCATTCACATGTCCACTTTAAGAAACCACAGAAAATAGTCGGTTGGGGGGGGGGACTTTCACAAACTGCCTCTCCCCTCCCACTGCTGGCACTACATAGTTATAATTCTTTAATAAGCATAACAATCTGCTGAAGTTGTATTTGGTCAGTAAATCAGGGTCATCACTAAAAGCAAATAAGCGGAAAAGAAAGACCATTCATGGAGAAAAGAGATGCAGATTTTATATATATATAAAAAAAAGTAATGAAACTTTTAGAAAGTAACCCAGTGCAGACCAAATGGACCACAGTTCTTTTGTACACACTTTGTTCGGGCTGTCGGCAGCTTCGCTCTCAAGTTCGCTGATAACGTGCAAAGCAGAACCATGCAACTTGTCTGTCGCATCTTCAATACTGGATGATCTCAGCTTGCTGCCGTGGCTGCTGAGAATGGTTTTCTTAACAACGTCCAACACTCGTCGACAGGCGCTCCTGGCAAAAATGATAGTAGAACTTAAAAATGTTTACTGTAGAAAGAAACAGAACAGGTGGTGACTCAATAAAATTGTGATTATGCACACAATAAGCGTGTGACTTATAAGGGGGTTCCCTGAATGTGTTAGTGTGGGCTAGAGAAACTTCAGCGTATATTAATTGTAGATAAGGAAGTTAAATACAGGTTGATTTTTTTTTTATTTTAGTCTAAAGATCTCCACACAACACTATCTCTCTCTCTCTCTCTCTCTGTAAATTAAATGAGATAAACTGCTGCATTTATTTCATTTGACAGATTAGCCAAAAGGCAAATGCTCCCAACTAATAACTCATTTCGATACGTTCAAAGATTGTCAGCTCCCACAGTATTAATCAAACATCACAGGTTCTCTGCTGAACAATGAGAGACCAATGCTTCTACTTAGATGTGGAAAATAAGTCCGATATGAAGAGTGCCAACACATCGGAGTTTCAAAAATTGATTAACACCGTACAACCAGGATGAAAGGCATTTAACAGCTGCAGCATGTGCTGTTTAACTGAAAAAGATCTAATTTGAAACTCAACAATCAGCAAAGAGCATTTAATTGTTTTCTGTCTGCACCAGTCCACAAATTCACAAGTTATTGCTAGCATGTGCATTTAACTGTCTGAGCAGATGTATAGCATAGTAAGCTTCGGAAAGTTGGTTTCTGTTAGACTCACTAACCGCATTCAGTGCACACGAGTCGGAATAATATCGCAAAGCAGAAAATGTTTGCGATGCTTTCTCAAGTTCACTATAGATGCTAACTGGAAAACTACGTCTTGTTTTAAACATTGCAATTATTCCATGATACTCTCTTATTCTTGAAATCTGGCAAACATCTTACCCTAATAATTTTTGCTGCACTTGACATCAATAGGGAGCACTCACCTGACATTCAGATCTTCCTCGATAATTGTCTGCAGCTTCTGCATCAGGTCCACAAACCCTGCCAACTTTTTCACATGCTCAGCTAATTGAGAATCCGAGGAGTGCCCCTTGCTGCCCAACCGTATTTTCATCACAAATGACACCACCATCTGTGAGATAAGAAGAAATCAATGCAAATGGTCACCAATGTTCTAATAAACTCTTTCATTGCCAGGCTTTGCAAGAAATGCAATCACTGAAGGCAAAAAGAAATCCTGGATTAATTCAATTAACGATACAGCAGATCAGTGATGGGAGTTGTGTGTGTTTGGTCCAGTAATTCTTCTGAAAAGGTCCAACGAGTGTAGAGAAAATGTAGTGGTGATGAGCGATTAGAAGGACAGTAAAAATCACCAACCAACACAAGATGGCAGTAATCTGGTTTTGAGAATCAGTATTCTTAAGTGCTGAAAGAAAAAAAGGTTTGAGAACTGGGATGAATGGTTGCCATCCTGAGCAATCTTTCTAAGAGGCTTTCTAAACATCATATTAGAAAACAACAACATGCTTATATCAGGAAGAAACACCAGCTGATTTTTAGAAGCACTCAACTTAAGCTTGCAGTAAATCATTCTAAACTTATTCTGAACTAAAGCTTGGCAACTATAAAAAAAGGATATCCAGAATAAACTTACAGCTTTAAGAACCAAGAGAATGGAAGGGACTATGCTGCTGAAATACTATGAGCTCCAATACCTGTTCTCATCTACTTTTACCAGAGGAAATAACCTGTTTAGATCCTCTGCTACACAAGCAATGGGAAAGTTTCAAGCTTTGTAATAAATGTTCCATACTGCATTGCAAATTTTCAACAAAGGGCTTAGAAAAACATGCTTATTCACCCTTTTTTCTAAAATCTGTTAGGCTTCAAGAAGGGCAATGGATAGCCCACTTTAAAATATATAATACATTATGGCATCTTACCACAATTGGCTGACAGTAACATAAACTGGAATGTTTGGTTGTTGCCTTATCCTCTATTGCAACTTATCGTTAATGAGGACCAAGACCCAGATCATTAGCTGGTCAAGGAAGAGGGTATAAGACACAGGAAACCAGGGCAGCACAAAAATGCCAGGTGCACTCCATCTTCAAGCAACTTACCAAAGATCTTTGAGGCAACTTGAGTGTCTGGAGAAAACCCAAATGGGCGGCTGGGGAAAAAGAGCAAGAAGAATCAATGCCAGGGAGATACGCCAAATCAAGCTGTGAGCACCAGCCTTTAATTTTAGCATTTCAATAGAGCTAACCACTGTGCCCTGTAAACTAGAACAAACAGGAACTGCTCCAAAGTGACTCTGGTGCCATGTGCAATTCACCAGCCAGTTAGCAACCAACTGCGAAAATTCAATATTCACTGCTGCACTGAGAAATTCACCCACCACCAGGTGCTAACTGCCCGCTGAAAGGTTTCAGCTTGAAGTTGACAAAGAAAATCTGAACCATTCTCTACATTTGTTTTCAAAATAATTTCAGAGTTCTGTTTGTCTTTACCAGAGATATAATTAAACAGAACTCTGCAGCTTACATCAGTAAGCTTTTATTATTATTAGTAGTAGTAGTAGTAGTAGTATTTCTATTCCCCCACAAAATTCTTCCTGTCGAGATTCCACAAATAGTAAACTTTTATTAGAAAAATAAAAAAAAAACCAAGCATTAAATAGTACTGGGTCAAACTATCAATTAGACACAGATGGCTGCATCAGCCACCTGCAGAAAAACATAAGATGAGGGGATCATTCCAACAGATAAACTTATCTCCATGTATAAGTAACATTAAAAAAATTCCCACAATGCAATGCTATAAAATTGTACAAGAAACAGAAACGTTCAAATGAAACCCGGCTGAAATAGCCTCACCTTAATGGTATCTGGTAGGGGTTTCCTTTGAACATTCGTGGTAGATATTATATTTTCGGAGTTGCATCTTCCAGGATCTGCAAAATCAAATCTTGTTTGCTTTACAGAATGTAACACTCAGACAACTCCCTGTCACTAGAGCTGGCAAATGTCAGCTTCCTTAGCATTGCTTTGAAAGATGATTCAGAGTGCATTTTTAATGAAATGCCTACAATGCAATGCTATAAAAGATCAGCCATTCAACTAGTTGAGGTGCAATCCCCTTGCCTGGCCTTTAATTCTAGCTATTGTGACTATGGTGGTCAGGATCTCATCATCAATTCTCATGGGGGTCTCAAGGTGAAGGGCTGGCGAATTTCCATAGTGTT
This sequence comes from Nautilus pompilius, assembly GCA_018389105.1. Taxonomy (NCBI): domain Eukaryota; kingdom Metazoa; phylum Mollusca; class Cephalopoda; order Nautilida; family Nautilidae; genus Nautilus; species Nautilus pompilius. Next base: position 131,974 of record JACATO010001877.1, on the reverse strand, counting down.
ACACTGTGGAATTGGTTTTATTTCAAAATTGCCAACAGGTAGAAACTTGATTCAGACTGCATGCATTCCCGATGTAATGTCTCTTATTGGCAGTCAAATTTAAGGACATAATAATAATAAAAAACACAAACAAACTGTGAAATCAGTATCTTGATGCAGCATCCTAGTCAGCCACTATCTCGGTACATCTCTAGTGAGCAACACGCTTTGTGTATTTCAGCAGCTTAGCAGGCTTAACACTATAGTTGGAATTTATCACAAATTTACAGCCAAATTAAACAAAAAACCAAAGAAAATAATTTCATTTGTCAGGTAGTTTCACAAGTATTAAAAAACAAAATTAAAAAAAAAAAAATTCAAAGGGTTTTACCTGGTACATAGGTAGACCATTAAGCCTGGCCGACCTCTTTAAGTCAGTAAAAACCTTTTGGTTTTGGCCTTGGTTGTAAACACAAAACGCTCGGGCCAGTGCAATCTGGCTGCGAGAATTGACCAGGAGTTCCAGGAAGGAAAGCAGCACTTGGTATGCATAAGCCTGTATAAAAATACAATATAAACAATAGAAGTTTGTTGTTTTTTTTTTTTTTTTAATTAAGACAGAGGGATGGAATTAACATAAGATTTTAAAACCCAGTAGATCAGAGAATTATCAGGGGATGATCAAACAAAAAACCTGACTGACAATAGAATCGCCATAATCATATTCAATCAGGTTTCATTTATATGTCCCTAGTACAATGTAAAGTTATGCATGGGGCACCAATTCTATAGCATTTTCAATAAATTGAGAAATAACTGATCACAAAATCCAGATCCGACATTAAAATGTGTGACAAAAAACGTATTTCACTGCTAGTTCTACAAGATTTTATCATATTTTTTTTATACTTTGAAAGAAGAAAATCTCATTCAATGAAATAATGTGAGGATTAAGTAATAAATTATTATTAATATACACAATTGGTGGTCTGGTGGCTAGATTATTGGACTGCTAGGCCTGACTCAGATTGGTAGAGACTGGCTCAGTTTGGTGCATCTCTTTGGAATGGTTTCTTCTTGCTCTTCTTCAGCAGCCAGCTGCATAGGTTTTCTCCAGGCACTCCCAATTCTTCCAGGGACATCTCCTCATGGCTGCCAACGCTTAGAAGTGGTCTTGCAACTTGCAACCTAACCAGCATCTAAGCATGATTCCTCATCTCATAACCAAGATAGGAGTTTGCGAAGCCCATAACTGGGGGACTGTATGAACAAAATACATATTAAATAGTATTATAACAAAAAACTATATTAAAAATCTCAAAGAGGACGATGATTCAATAGCACTACAAGTGAGTACAAGAAATAAAGTTACATAAGAGCATCAAGATATGAATTACAGCTCAACACAGCAAAGACAGCTTTGGGTGAATACCAACATGATGCAAACTCAAGGCTCAGTGTAGATGTATCTGGTGAGGTTTAAAATTGCCATAGTTACTGCCAACCGACACTAGCATCCCTGTGCTGGAGAACCTATAAATTCAATCTTAAGTACGATGGAAGCCATCTTGTTATATTTTGATGTGTTTGTCTGTCTACCTCCAAAGATTGCACACAGTAGGGGTTCTTTATGTATATCTTGTATAGCTTTGAATAAATACACACAAAGATAGGTATGATAAATGAACCATATAGTTTAATTTAAAACTTTATCAAATCAAGATAGGTAATCATTATAATATGTTGCAAACATATGATTATCTACCTTGCTGTATATTTAAAATTAGGAATAATAATATTTAGCAGAGTTTAAATATAATTATACCATAATCCTCTGGATATCATGTCAATTTTTTTTACCTCCTTATACCATCTCAGCCTAGAAGCACTAGTTGACATTTGTGTTGAACCGTCTGTATAGTTAGTCAGCAATCTTAATGGAAATCACCTGGGGTAGAAGCAATATGCAGATTTGTCATTACAAAAGGTCACATCAATGTGGAAAGTACTGCATATCACAGCCCTTATGGACCTGTGCTATGTGATTTAGATTTGTAGGATTGTGGGGGTGAAAATGCACCTAGGGTCTATGCAGAGAGTTAACTACTAAAGCATGAAATAATAAAGCAGAAAACTAACCTCTGGTCTGATTGCTGTATCTTTAAAAAATATTGTTCTGAATAACTACTTCAAAGAAAACAAATGTCATACTTTCAGCTGCTGCATGGTTAAACAATGACCGCCATGGGAAACCAAAAGCAAATGGAATTTAATTAATATATGTAGAAACAGTTCATTAAAAAACTTAAATTAATCCTCCAGCAACACAAAAGTAGTGCATGGCATCATTTCTGTGCTTTATTACTGTCAGTGTGTTTGTGGCAGCACTCACCCTACTAAAAGTGGAATCACACTGAGAAGCCATGCTGTTACTAGACTGTGGTTCAGACTGATTTCTTCCTCTTCAATATCTGCAAAAGTATTTTTCACCCGAATCTTTGAATTTCAGTCAGTTTAATAGCACATTACACCAAATGCAGCCACTTATGGTTTCCGCTGAAGCTCAGAACTTCTCACATTCTCCATGATTCCACACTCAAAACATTATTATAGAAGAGTGAATTTCTGTTTGGCTCTGACTTTTATTCCCTTGGATTGATGAATGCAATGTGTTTGCCTGATCTTACTGTCTCTCTTTCATTTACTTCTGGTGAAAGTGCCTACCAGTTTTCAGAAAGTAAATAAATAAAAAAAAAAATTTGCTAGCAATAAACAGAAAATCATTTTGGGTGATGATTATTTAAAAGAATTAACAATAAATTTTCGTAAATACTAATGGCAAGTTAAATAAATGAATAGATATATCTAATAAACACAAGCACCAATGCGATTTACCTCTGTTACAGAAACGGTAGCTTGAGTTTCTGTGGTTTTTTCTTCCATTTTCTTGAACAGAGATTCTAGTGTTGTTCTGTTGTATGTTAGCTGAATACTTGTGGGATCTTCTGAAGCAGCGGTTGGCTGGACACACACAATGCTGCAGTTCTTCCAAACATTCCGCATCATTTCCTTCTGCAATAGAAATTATGGCCATCACTTATAAGCAGTCACAGAAAAGCGACATCCAACTTAATGCCTGTAAGAAAATGATCTACTAGGAAAATCAAATTAAACCTGGCTGAAATACCATCAGAGCGATGGTATTTCAGCCAGGTGTCATTTGAACACTGGCCCAAAGTATTCTACCCACCCACGTATGTGTATTAACAGAAAAAATTCAAATTATTTGAAAGTCACTAGAATAGGTTGCTTACCTGTAATGCCAGATAGCTGATTCTATACTTAGTTAGTGATCTTATGTTTTTAGCATTAAACTGCCTATTCTACTGAACAACACCTGGAAAAAAAAACCTTTTTTAAAAGCTGTATAATTAAAAAAATTATTGTGAAAAACATTCTTTTGTTATTCATAATATTGTCTGCTAGTGCCCTGACTATCCTCCTGCCCTGCTTCCGGATAGTTTTATTTATCAACACTACCAAGTAATTTGTCTTAGACACATAGAAACTGTTAGCATAGATTTCAACATTCTGAAATTTCAAAAAAAAAATAATAATACAAGGAGTCATTGAGGCTAACCCTTCACTTTTCGTTCTGGATAATCATGAAATAGCACATCGCTAAACGTTTACGAAGACAAAGTGACGACATCAGGGCATCTCCAGTGCAAAATCAATGGCTGTGCAAAGCATTCTGGGCATTTCTTAGATGGCAGAAAATATGGTCATGTGATGTGGAACAGTGTTGTGCAATAAAGTTACTGGTAAAGAAAAATGGCGAGTGAGCTGAAATTTACAGGACAATAGCTGTAAAGTTCTTCACTGAGGTGGGCTGCTCATGCCAAAGTGTTTGAGTGGGCATGAATCAGTAATGGGGCTGACACACATTCTTCTGTGCAACCAAGTGATGTGACTCCCTCAAGCATTACCCATGCTAAACAGTTGGTTTTGGACAATTGCCACTCAATGCACATGATGTTGTAGCAGAATTGGAAGTGTGAAAAACATCACTCATTTGCACGTGAATTTCAATAAAGTTCCAGATGGGTACCGAAAGAACCCTTGCTTGATTAAAAGGCAGTTTGTGTATCCATTGCAATGGAGCAATTGCAATTTTATCAGAGGGCGGGCGATTACTTCATAAACAAGATTCTGGCACGAGGAGACATGGACCATTCACACAACAACAGAGTCCAAATGCTCAAGCTCGCCATGGCAACATTCTGGGTCTCCATAGAAAAAATTCAAAACTCACTCAGTTGGCTGACAGAAAGATCATGGTAACAGTGTTTACGGACACTTGGGGCAACTTTATGTTGATTTTCTTGCCCACAGTGAAACCGATAATGCACATTACCATGGTGATCTGTTACACAATGATGTTCAACATGCAATATGCAAACGACAGCCCTGTTTTCCATTTTTTTTTCAGATCACTCAAGAAACATCTGGTGGGGGGGCATCGTGTTCCAAAGAGATGAGAAAGCAGAGGTCCTGAAATGGCTACATTGTTTTTGCATCAGGGGAATGCCTTAGAAAAATAAGCAAAGTTTCACTAGCATTATTTTCAACTTTATAAAACAAAAAAGTGCAGGTTAGCCTTGAATAACCTCTCTAAGATGGGCCAGTGATGCAAATCTACACTATTTTAATCGAACTGATCATAAAATATTACAAAGATAAATAAGGAATTAGCACAAATATTTTTAACAAACTTTTGAAACAGAAACTAACCTCCACCAATGAAGTGGGCAAATCTAAGATAACAGTGAAGGAACATGCCCAGTTTTTTGTAAATAGTTCAGCGCCCTTGGGACTATTTTTTTTAACTCGGAAAAATGTCAAAATGTCACAAAGATCCAGGTGATTGCAGGATGACAAAAATTCGTTGTACCGCATCACTTCTGTAGGCACCGAGGATGAACCAGCACCCTCTTCTTCCTTTTTCATCAGTAGTTTGTAGCTCACTATCTTCTCAGCCACTACATCATTAATCTCCACATCACACTTGCCCACTGTCTGAAATTTAAGATCTTCTGGTTTTGTGAACTTTGTAATATAAAAACAATAAAATGAAATAAAAATTAAAACTTTTGGATTTTTTTAAGTTACTGAATATGCTGGATTCATTCCAGTTCTGAACAGTGATATAATTAAACAATTTTCTGTGTACTGGATTATCTTTCAACTAATCAAACAAAAGATCTGCATTTTTTCCTACAAAAAGAGAAATCATCTTCATATCTTGTAAAAGGCAAAAACTTCACACAATAGTGAAACTTGAATTTCCTAACTGAACTTACTTCTTTAGGTAATCTTTCAAATATACTGGCTTTAGATTCATCATCAGATAACAACAACAACAGCAGAGTTTTAGATGTTTAGATAAGTGATGTTTAATATGTATGACCCATACATCATTCGATCACAGTTTAAGCAGATTACTGTTGAAAACTATAACTGATTTCAATTTAACTCCATAAAAAAAAGAATGGTTGATAGATTTAATGCCTTAGGGAGTCTTAATACGATCCAATATGTACTACAATGTATTCAGGATCATACTGACTTCTCCAAACTAGAATAACACTATACCCTAATGATATACACTGGTTTCCAAAAGTTGAGCAACAAACGAAAACAAATTTCCAAAATGGTAAGTGTGTTAACCAAATGTTCAACACAAACTCCTCTTCATTTATGTGTAAACTACAGATAATTTTTAAGCAGGACAAAATCAGGAAACAAGAAGTTCTAACAAAAAATGAATTACCTCCCCCTGAAAGAACTCTCAAAAACTTTGCATGCTGCTTATAACATTATCACTGAGAGTAGCAGGTAATGAAGTCCATTGCCTCATCAAAGAAGTTTGCAATTAGTGAACTTGGAGGGAGGCAGCAAGTTTACAAAGAGCATCCCAAACATTTTCAATTTAACTTTTGGAAACCTTTGTGCGTGTGTGTGTGTGTGTGTACATGCACGCATGTGCGTGTAAAAATAATTAAGCATTAAATAGAGAATTGTTTAATGCTGAGCACACAAAAATTATAATCTGCAAAACAAAAATGGATGAAAACTGGTGGGGGTACGCTATATGACATTTGGCAGAAGCAGATATTGAACAGGTGGAGCAAAATGATGAAATTAGAGACAACAGGTTGAGTTTAGCTCTGATCTTGCTTGTCTGGTGGGCTAATAATGAGTGATGAACAAAGCCTTGTGACAAAAGCAACATGCTAGATATTAGCCGAGTAAAGTAAAATCTAATTAGAGAACAATGAAGTGACAAGCCTGCAGATAACTAATCGTTGTTATGGTGCATAGCGAAAAATTATGCAGGCAAGCACGAGGCTCCTGGTGATGATTCATAACAAAAGGTCAGGGGTTTAGACGGATATTGGATGCGAATTTAGGAAAGCATTTTAGAGTAACCCTGAAGTCACTTAATAAACAGAAAATTGAAAGTTATTTTCTATAATTTACCTACAGTGTGCCCTTGCCAGATTAATTAGGCTCTTCTGATAAATGAAGGTATCTGGGTATGATCATGCACAGAGCACCCATGAAAATAATGGACAGCTCATTCTACCCACAAGGCTGTGCATTCAGGTAGTAAATAACATTTCATGAAACAGTAAAGTGGGTAAAATTTTTAAATGCTTCATACAGTTGACACTCATGATATATCACTATTTACATGAGATTGTGTGATTGGACAATTAGACAGTGGCCATAGTAAAAGGCAGATAGCAATGAATATTGGTCTCGCAAATGGGGCAGCGGATAACACAGGGGTGGGCAAACTGTGGCCTGCGAGGTCTATTTGTGCGGTCCCAGACATTCTCGCACAGAATAACGCGCTTAACAAGACTACAATGAGATTTTGCGGCCATGTTTAAACAGAAACAGATGATAGCAATGGACGTAGTATTATTTGAAAGTCTTTTAATATATATATTAACATATATTTCAAATTTTGTTATCCTGACAATGAGTGCTACAAAAACTACAAAAAAAAAATGGAAAATTGAAGATGAATGCCATAACAGTGTTGCTGTTTTTAAAGAGTATAATTTGAAGAGACATTTTCAGACTAAACACAGAAACTTTGGAAGTAATTTATCAGAAAGTGAACTACAGCGAAAAGCCAATGACATGTTGAGAAGTTTAAAACAACAACAATTTTTTGTAAAACAAACAAACAACCATACAAGAGGCTGCCACAAAGGCCAGTTTTGTGCTTGCTTATAAAATTGCCAAACATAACAAAGCATTTTCTGAAGTAGAATTTTTAGAGGACTGTATGCTTGATGCTGTTGATATTGCACGTCCAGAAGTCAGAACAAAAATTGAAGCTATATCTTTGTCAAGGAGAACTGTAGTTCGTTGTATTGATGCCATTTCGCAGAATCTGTCAGAACAGCTAGGCTGGTACTCACTGGCACTAGATGGGAGCACTGACATACAAGACACAGCACAACTGCTTGTGTTTATTAGAGGGATTGATGATAATTTTGCAATTACTGAAGAGTTGCTGTCAGTTGAACCACTGAAGAACACCACAACTGGCCAAGATTTGTATGAATGTGTTAAAAACTGCTTGGATGGATCTGGTTTACCTTGGAACAAGTTGGCAAGCATTACAACAAATGGTGCACCTGCATTAACAGGAAAACATGTTGGCCTCATAAAGCTGCTTAATGACAAAGTGAAAGGTGAGCATCTACTTCATACTGTGTTATCACTCCATTGCATTATTCACCAGGAAAGTCTGTGTAAATCTGTCCTATATTTCAAACATGTGATTGATCCTGTGGTACGTGTCATTAACTTAATCCGAGTCAGGGGGCTAAATCACAGACAGTTCAGAAATCTGCTGGATGATATGGAGTCTGAATATTCAGATGTACTGTATCATAACAATGTACATTGGTTAAGCCTGGGAAATGTTTTGAGAAGAGTGTAGAATCTGAGAAGAAATTTTGCTCTTTCTTGAAATGAAGAACATTAACTGTGAATTTTTAAGTAACATGAAAAAGACAGAATGGGTGTACGATTTAGCATTCACAGTTGACATTTTCGATAAACTGAATGAACTGAACATTAAGTTACAATGCAAGGGTGTTTTTGCACATGAATTGCTTGTGGAAATTATATCATTTCAAGTGAAACTAGCACTCTTTTCCAAACAACTGAGTGAGCACAACTTTGTACATTTTCCCTTGTTACAGACACAGACTGTCCCACAAGTCTGTTCAGAGAAATACAGTCAGCAGGTATCCGCTTTAAAAGATGAGTTTTCAAGGCGGTTTGCTGATTTTAAATCTATGGAAGATCAGTTCAATTTGCTGAGCACAGCGTCAAATGATCTCCAGTTGGAATTAATTGATCTCAAAGCAGACAATACTCTGAAGGAGAGTTTTAAGAATATGAAACTGACTGAATTCTATGCATCACTCAGTACAGAGAAGTTTGGTAATTTGAAAAAGTTTGCCAGAAAAATGTGTATTGTTTGCTTCAACCTATATTTGTGAAGACTTTCTCATGTATGAACATTAATGACTTCTAACAGAATCAATTTTGCACTCTGTCTTGCGTATAACTACAAGCATGCTGAATCATGACAACAACAAACTTGTGCAGGAATGTGTGCAATTGCATAAATCCCATTAAGAGTTTACCTGTTCAGTAACATTTATGAAGCAACATAACATTAAGTTCAGTTTTATCTGTTACTTTCTCTGTGTACCAAATAATACAGTTGTATGAATAATTATTGTATTTTTGTGTGAAAATAACTTTTATTAAATTTATTATTTAGTAAATTTAGTTTTTTGTCGAATGTGGCCCGCTAGAGACCTTACGGATGTTCCATGTGGCCCTCAGGGAGAAAAGTTTGCTCACCCCTGGCATAACACCATTAATTTTCATCAGTCTAGTGAGAAACAGCTACCGACCAACCACAATGGCCAAATTGTTACATAACAAACCAAAAAGGCCTTTGTTCACCAGGTGAGATCCAATCCATGCATAAGGCTTGCAGTCTTTACCAATATTGTAAATGCGTCAGAACACAGAAGTCAGTGTTATTTATCACCTACAACAGAATGAATAACTCAGCAAAATCTCTTTTTATGAAAGCCAATGAGAAGCGTAGGCTTGCATGAACCCATAAATATCCAGACCTGTGGATTTTGGGTGTCTGCTCTGTTCTCTGCCAAGTCTCAGTCTCATCAATTCGCATTGAATGGACAAACAAGAGTTGGGAAAAAGTCCATTCAAAAATTTCAAGAGGACAGCTTGCAGGCCATAGTTAAACAGTGGTTTTAGTGTAATGAGGAAGGCTGTGAGTTTGGATGCTGCAAAGACTGCCTTGGCATTCATCAAGAGATGTCTGAACTGTGCTGCACACATCCAATTTTCAGAACCATTTTTCTAACAAGGAGTTTTTGCTGTTCAAGACTCATTCACTTCAAGAACTACAAGAAGATTATGCCATTTATCACTTCCAAAACCGCACCCTGTGAGAGTGACAGAGACAACAGGTTCTTCACTGGATGCCTAGAAGCCCTGACATAAATCCAATTGAAGAGAGCACTTCTATTTGCAAATGTGAAAAACAAGACCTTCTCCAAGATATGCAGCAGATCTGAAGGGAAAAGAAACTATACTCTGGAAAAAACGTGGAGAATGCCATCATACATCATACAAACTCCCATTGCATCCATGCTGCAACATGTCATAGCCCATGTGGAAAAGCTATCTAATATTAATTTTATGTTTTCTGCTATTTTTCGTGACTCTTAAGTGTGTGTGCATGCCACAATCAAATTTACTTATGCTTCAGGAGTTCTCATTTTTTCTGGCAAAGCTCTTGTATACATGTGGAACCAACCAATGTGGGCAGATTACCAGCATGAGTAATCACCATGCTGAAAGGAGGTGGATCCTCCATTTACAAAAGGTGATGTTATGGATCATTCAGAACATGGCCAGAGAGAATAAAAGATTGTCAAAGACACTGACATTTTTTCTGGATCTGTGGCCAATATTATTGCAAAGTTCACCAAGGCAAATGTCACTGCTGCAGCAGAGTGCCATGGAAGGCCTTCAACAATAACACCATTTGCTTGCCATATCCTCACCAACCTTCAGAATTTTTTCACTAATAACAGCCATGCAACAAAATTGCTACAGAGGGTAAGAGTAGGTGAGAATCCCCTCCCCGTCCATTAGGAATAAAATGCTTCACAGATCTTGTCAGACAACAGATGTGTCTGGCAAGAACCTTGAATTTTGATGGCATATACTCTTCTCCAATAAGTTCAAGTTTCAGCTGTCTGGAGACTGGATCTGGATTTGGAGAAGATTCAATGGAGACTTCTAATCCAAATATATTCAGCCCACAATCAAATATGGAGGCAAGAGAATTGTTTGCCTTAACTTCATTTTCAGTTTTGTCAAATATAGTTCCATTTTAAAAAGACATACTACCACTGTTACAATAATGCACTGAAATTATATTCCAATATTCTTCAGAAAAATGGGGCTACATGCCACACCTTTTATGTGACTATAGCATGGATGCAAAATCAAGATATTCAACTTCTTTCCTTGATACCCCAAAGCCCTGATATAAATCTAATTGAGCATCTGTGAGAACAGTAGGTGGATCATCAATTGACAGCAACCCATCTATGTCCCACCAAAGTGACTGAATTAAAGGAAGTTCTCATGCAGATATAAAAGAACCTAAACCAGAATATAACACAATATCCTTCATGCTGCAAAAGGTGTCCCGACCAAGTGCCAACATAAAAAATTTCATGCCTTGTTGTCTTTATTTGCTGTTTTAGGCAATGGACTAACATACTGTGATAACAACAGGTTTCTAAATTATTATGGTAGAACACTATAACTATATCATTTATTTCAATAAGTTTAAAATATCAATACTTTTCAAATACGTATGGGTGGCACTAGCTCTTGTTAAGATCACAAACAATATTGCGTGTGATGTATGTTATGTATGACAAGCATTTCAAAATATGCCAGCATTAAACTTTTTTTTAAAAAAGCAAAATTTTTAAGTTTATACATTTCTGAGAGTGATCATGACTGAGAGGATAATTACATACTTTGTTATTAGCTTCATCTTGGCATAACTGCAGCGCCAAAAGCTGGTCATTAGGACTGAGTAATGTTGTTCTTTCACCTTTATGTCCAGTATTTCGCCTGTAAAAACCCATCAGGTGACTACTCATTGTCTGAACTCGGATGCCTGCCACTTGGTCAATGGCTGCACCAATTAGAGTAATTTTGATATCCTCTAGTAAAAACAAAAAGGGTTTTCAAATTTCTTTAAAAGATACATAACTAAATATCAATAATATAAAATGTACAAACTATTTAACAATCCCAGATATGGTGAGATTTGTGCTAGAATGGGCAACTTTAACCATACAAGTGAAAATATTCTAATTTTTTTTTTTTTTTACTATCTTCTTGATAAACCCCTGTGCTGACTTTTGTGTAAGCTAAGAGGAAGATGTAGTTGTCAGTCTTGGTGACCAAGTGAGTAGTTAGCATTTGTGGGTTCTCTCATCTACCTTTTCTACTCTCATGTCCAGAGTACTTGTCTCCAAGTTATTTCGGGATATTGCTATAAGAGTAGCTGATTATCCAACTGCCTGTGTATGCAGTGAACCTTGTTTTTAAGCAGCCAATAATTCAGAAAACCTTCCCACAATGCAGCAGTATCTAAAGCTCAAAAATACCTGAGAGTAGAAGCTGGTAAAAGTCTGACAATCTTCAAAACTAAATCTGCTGTTATACTCTAAAGGGAGATAAGTTTTTTTAGTGTGATTTCTTTTTGATAAAGTTTGGTATTTTGTTTTCTTTGAGCCTATTACTTCATCCACCACGATGATCTGACAGCTGAACACTTGGAAGCAGTTGGTGATGATCAGAACCTAATAAGTTTTTGTAGCATTGCATTGTGGGAAGGCTTCCAGAATTATTGGCAGATGAGAAACCAGATTCAGATTGCATACATAGCCACTTTAAATGAGTTATTTCTTATATGCAACTGATAATTTGTTTTGCCATTCTAGAATTGACACAAATCTCTGAGAAATATTTCAATATAGGTTAGTTTATTCATAGTATAAAATAGTCCAATCTGTAGCTGAAGATACTTTTTATAATATCTGAATAATTAAAGATTGCTTCATATGATCAAATAACTTAATGGTGGAAACTATAGAAAGAACAGATTTAAATAAATCCATTAAATATATATAAGAAAACAACCCCATTCAGAGTTAACAAAAAAAAAGATTTCAGTAAACATTTTAGAAGTAGTGTACATTATTCCTTGTTTCAAGGATGTAAAGAATACATGATGAACGATAAGTCATGGCACTATTTAGATGTTATTTCAAAGTCCATTTATACACATTATTTCTAGTTGTTTATTATATAAGACAAATGGAAGATGGAATCCATTACTGTATAGGACAGGTGGGAAATAATGCCCATGTACTCAGTCTTTATTTCTTAAGAAATACACTAGGCATATGACTATCACCAGCAGCATCACATTCTCTAAAACAAACGATAAGATTAAAACCTTTTGCCAGGAAATCTGGTAAAACACCTGCAACAGCATTTCTGATGCTTTGCTTCATAAATCTAAGACTTAAGGTGGCACTACATTAAAAAAAGAAGAAACTGGAGTGCGATCTGACGATCTTGAAGGCCATGGAATGTTTCCAAGGCAGGAAACAACATGATTTGGAAGTACAGATGACAACACTTACATTGTCTCTCTTACTTTGTGACATGTTGCAGCATCTTGTTGAAACCAAGTTTGTTCCATACTGAAGAACCTCTGTTGTAACTCAGATCAAGATGTGCTGCAATACATATCAGTACTGCTCGCCATCGATAGCGACAGAGCCATATGATGGTGTCAATACAAAAAATTAAAGAAACTAAGTTCACACGAGGGCATGTGTCCCATACAAACAACCAACCATAAGAATGATGCATGTCTGTGGACTTTTGAAATAAAATCTAAGTAAACAGCATCAGGATGTATTGGTCACCTTGCAGAAACAATCAAACATATTTTAGTGAAAATAAGGGGGGGGGTCACATTTAATTTTAAAATCATTTTAATTCATTATTTTCTTTTAAAAATAAGAGAGAATGAAAGAAAAAAGAAGAAAAAATGTTCACAAATCAAATGAAGGGCATTTTATTGCATTTTTGTAATCCGATCAATACAAAATGTGTGGCACTGAAGAAGAAATAAAAGCAATCAATATCAAATAATTTTGTCCTAAAATTAGACAAATCACAGAATGTTGCAATGGCTAGTCTGTAGAAAAACTGGCGACACAGCTTTTAATCTCATAGCTGACGATACTCTCATTTGACTAATGCAAGTAAAAAATTTGTTTTCACATACATTTTTCTTTTTGGCCTGCATTCTTACCTTTTTCTGCTTGACTCACAGTAATGAGATGGTCAGGTGTAAATAAAACCACTTTGGATAGCAATAACAAAAAAAGCAACAGAAATTCATATACATCATCATTAATGATAGCAAAGTAGAGTTAAGAAAATGCAATAAAGTAGATAGTGCATGTGGCACAAGTGGCCCTTTTTAATAAGACAATACAACTTTAAGTTATCCTTTAACATCTTTTCCCCCCCTACTTTTTTTTTTTTGGTATCAGTCTATGTACTTTCCCATTTTTTACACTGACAGGCATCTTCTCATTAAAGCTGATCACTCAAAATCAAAAATTAGTGGTGAATGACAAAACCAAAATGGCAATACTACAGGAAATAAAAACACAATACCCTTATTCCTAGCTATTAATGACAACTACAAAAATTACCAATTTTTTCTTACTTTATTCATGTATAAAAAAAAAAAAAAACAAAAAGAAAAATCTTTTAGAAGCTACAGATAATTGATCTGGTCCTGCTCAGCCATGGCAGCCTGGTACACTAATCACTTGGCCATCCATGACCTGCTCTTGCACAGCTATGATACAAAATGAGCATCATGCAGCACTTGAGAAGTATCAAAACTTTAATTTTCAGAAATTCCCTTTGAAGGCATAGGTTGTTACAGAAGTTTTTTTTTTAATTTTTTTTTTTTTATATAAATTACAGATTAAATTAAGTCTCTTTTAACAGACTTCACGGTTTTCCCTTAATCCCAAACCCTGCCACCAGTATAGTTTTATTTTCTTTAGAAATTATCCCAGACCATAAAACAAGTGTAATAATAAATACAATGGCTCAGCCCTAAAATCTGAGACAAACAGATATTAATACCCAAGCCAATGACCAAGTATCAGTATGACTGACTGACAGAGAGAGAGAGAGAGAGAGAGAGAGAGAGAGGATGGAGAGAGAGAGGGAGAGAGAGAGATGGAGAGGATGGAGAGAGAGAGAGAGAGAGGAGAGAGATGGAGAGATGGAGAGGATGGAGAGAGAGAGAGAGAGAGATGGAGAGGATGGAGAGAGATGGAGAGGATGGAGAGAGAGGGGAGATGGAGAGAGATGGAGAGATGGAGAGAGAGGGAGAGATGGAGAGGATGGAGAGAGAGAGAGAGAGATGGAGAGAGATGGAGAGAGAGAGATGGAGAGAGATGGAGAGAGAGAGAGAGAGAGAGAGAGAGAGAGAGCTCCATTTTGTTTAGATTTTATTTATTTTTTTAAATCCAGCAGTGAGTTTGTATTCATGCAGAACGAGAAACAATAAAGAAAAAAAAATAAATATTTTTGAGACTCACGTGATGCTTGGCTGTCTAAATCATTCTTCACAGCTTCGATAATCCTGCTGATGGTTGTCTTGTCCCACTCAGCAACGAAATATACACACTCTTCTTTCATGCTTAAAAAGATAACAAAACTTCCTAAAAAATTTATTAAATAATAGGAAAAGGAATCGGACAAATTGGCACAAAAAAAAAAAGTTAATGTGCTTATTAAAGGAATAATTAGCAATCTAATTAGAATTTTTTTTTTCCCCTCTGCTGTTCTATACCGATTCCGTGGAATCCGTAGACTCAAAGACTGCAACAGGGAGGATTTAAAAAAAAAATGTGTATGCATGTATGTGTGTATGTATGTCAAAACAAACGAATAAAAGACACTGACAATGTGGTGTCTGTGATAAACTAAACCAAAATCATGCTGTTGCCGTTACTACGTCAAGTGCGCGACACTGATATCTTATGCATCTTGATAATTTCATAGCATTTGGTGCTACTATAAATAGGCTCTTTGTTTTGTATACGTTCAAAATGTGGTGGATTATTGAACCATCTGGAGTAAATTATCTCCCCCCCCCTCAGCTTCTGGGGCTGACAAAAGATAGGGGAGGGGAAGTAGGAAGTGTACGTTCCGGAGAGCACATTTAAGCCCCCTCCCCCCCCCTAACCACCACCACCGGTGGAGCTGTTGCTGATACCCTCGCTGGGTGGTGGCTGAGGACGGGCAGAAGCGTTTAGAAGCCTCCCATTGGTAAAAGGCGGGCGGCATTAAGGCCTCGTCTGGAAATCCAGATGACCGACAGAATCGCAGTCACAGGGGACGGGGACTCGCTCCGACACACGACCCCCCCCCGCCGGGGTGGGGGGCGGGGCGGCTTACATTTGCCGGTCTAGTTCGCAAACGAATCCAGTTAACCGCATAAACGTCCCACAGCTGTAACCGAGGACGCTTACGCAAAGAAAACAGCACCTGTATCGAGTTCCTACCTGCCTGCCTACCTGCGATCTACGTTCGTGTAGGAGACGAAATACCAATTTTTTTGAAATTCCCGTCACGTGATGTCATCGCGATCAACCAATCACTGCCAGTGTTCATTCAGAACGAGGTAACCACACACACACACACACACACCCTCCACTCTACTCTCTCTCTCTCTCTCGTCTTTTGCGAAAGTTTGGTTGCCCATTGAGTTACTATGCAAAGAAGAAAATGTCTAAAGAAAGTCTATAATTAATTTTAAAAAAACAAACGAACAACAACTCGTGTTTGTAATAACGAATCGAATTATTTCCACGAGAAATAGACCTAAAGTAAATTATCCAGTGTAACTCTCAAAATCGCATGACCTGCTGCAAGTGTACTCAAGCATCTCTTATCTTAATTTCTCTTATTTTTGGTTCTTCTGCGAAGAGTCCTCAACTAATTGGATTCTTTATTATTTTGTCGCTAATTAACTGGAATCTCTCTCTCTCTCTCTCTCTCTCTCTCGCTCTCTCTCTCTCTCTCTCTCTCTCTCTCTCTCTCGCCATCTCTCACTCTCTCCTCGCACCATCTCTCTCTCTCTCTCCACTCCATCTCTCTCGCTCTCTCCATCTCTCTCTCTTCCTTCCTCCCGCTCTCGTCATCTCTCACCATCTCTCACTCTCTCTCACCATCTCTCTCTCTCTCTCTCCAGCTCTATCTCTCTCTCTCTCTCTCTCTCTCTCTCACCATCTCACTCTCTCTCACCATCTCTCTCTCTCATCTCTCTCTCTTCTCTCTCTCTCCTCTCTCTCTCTCTCTCTCTCTCTTCCCCCCTCTCTCACTCCATCTCCATCTCTCTCTCTCTCTCTCCCCCCCTCTCTCTCACCACACTATTTATTGTGTACTTTACATTTTAAATAGGCGTGAAGAAATTAGAAACTGGAAACGTTTTGTGTAGAGCATCCACAATTAATAATAATAATAATAATAATAAAATAATAATAATAATAATAATAATAATAATAATAATAATAATAATAATAATAATAATAATAATAATAATAATATGCAACGTTGTCAGTACTGTTTACTGTCCATAAAGCGAAGAAAAATCCAATGACTACATAATAAAAACATAATTATACTGTAATATAGATTATTCACTTTGCAGAGGCAGGTAACTCTGTCAGTGTTGTTAGTTGTAGGTGTAAAACGATGAAAATTCCGCATAATAAATTCATCCATTTTATCATTCAACAAATACATTCTAGAAACGTTTTAAAAATGCAAAAATAATGGGGGGAAATGTAATAAGAAGAAAAAGGGTAGTTTCACAGGTTTATTTGTATCGAACCCCTGTCAGTCCTTTTTGTGCTTCAAACCCACATATGCTCGGGTGACTGAACCTGACATTACCAAGATAAAAAAAAAAACAAAAAAACAGCACCAATTACACCCGATAGCGTATTTCGTCTCCTCAAGAAACGTAAAACCATGAAAACAAAGATCAAAGAGAAGCCAAGAAATACCAATTCAACGGGTCATAAAATTGGATTTAAGCAAAAAAAAATTTTTTTTTCGAGAGTAAACAGTGAAAACCAGCCAACGACACTAAATTTCAACGGGCACCGCTAGTGACGGAGCACCGCCAATCAAACGAAGCAAGTTGGCAGATGCACTTAGTAATTCCCTCCTCCACCCGCCGATCACAAAGCACTAAATTCCGCAATTAAACCAGAATTAGTCCCGAGGCGGTTTTATTGATATCATGTCCTTTTCTATTCTTTTCTTTCCTCCCCACCTCCTCAGTGTCCTCGACTGGTTTTCGATTTAAAAGAGGAATCAATTAAGGAGCAGATATCTCTGCATCCTTGGCTGCTGAAACTGAATACTCTTTGTATCATTTTAGGCAGTTGATTTACGCGTAGGATTAGTAATTTTTCCCATTTTTAAAAAAAAAAAATTCTAAGATCAATTTTAAATAATACCTTTAGTTGAATGCCTTCTTGCAAGGAAAGTTAATTTCTTTTTCTGACAATGTCTCCAGAGGAGGTGGGGGGTGGCAAAGATCGTCTGAATGTCTGGACAAAAAGTGATGGAAATGAATACTCAGCTCTTCGCAGACAGTATGAAAACTTAACGGATCCTGAATCTAAACCTAAGTTTGAATTCTCTGTGCCTTATATATATATATGATGATTGCTACTATAGCCCAGCACTAAATAACAGACTTAGTTAAATTGACAGTTGTGTCCCTTCAGCTGACAAATTAGTTTTATGGAATAAAACCGTCAAATATACACATTTAAATAACTTCAAATGGCAAGAGACAATAACACCCGAGGTAGGCTCGTTGCTTGAGAGTCTGTGATCTTTAGATCTGGAAACAGTAAATAGTGAACTCTCTAAGCAAGGCCCAGGTGCAACGTTAAGGTGTTTGTGCTGTCTCGTCACGCCATGGAAAGGTGTCGTAAATGAATATGTAGTAGCAGATTTTCCGGATGTTTAATTAAAATAATGCTCATGTATAAACAGGCGTGACATGCATAACGTGCTCATTTATAAGATGCACCATTTACAAAGACTCTTTTCAAAGCATTTATTATTATTATTATTATTATTATATTATTATTATTATTATTATTATTATTATTATTATTATTATTATTATTAAGACATATTATAGTTCTTACATATCAATATAGTCAAAGAATCTCTTCTTATATCTAAATACGATAAAGTAACTAACTGAAGCTATGTCCTTAAAGCTGAGCAAAGTTCAGTTTTATTGTATCCTATTTGCTGAACTCAGAACAAAGTTCCCTGGAGGTTAATCTCTTTTTTTACACTTCATATCCATATCGATTTCTCTCTCTCTCTCTCTATCCGGATCACTTCGCAACCTGTATTTTCTGTTCTGTTTTTGTCTTATTGCTCACTTCTTTAATTTATTTCGCTCCATCCTTTAAAGCTTATATCAGTAATCTGTATACAGTGTCCAGTTTCCTTGTTGCATTTATCTCCCTTAGATCTCGGTGAGATTTTTTTTACCTCGTGAATCCTCGGTAAAATGTTGCGTAATTATTCTTTAATAACAAATCGAACATACGTATTGGAGAACGGTCTCGTTCTTGTATAAGACAATAATATAATAAAAGGGTACGTTTACGTGCGCCTCTTAGTGAAAGGAGGAGGGGGAGAGAGAGATGGAAATCAAATTCGCTCTTGATTTTTAGCTCCACTAAAGACTGATACACACACGTGATCAAACACGTGATTAAAATGGGCTCCGTCCCTTCCCATTGGCCGCAACCGCGAACGTTAACAAGCCCTGCTCTCGACAAACTATTTAAACTAGAAAAAAAAAGGGGGGGTGCTGTTTTTGTTTTTGTTTTTTTAAATTTAAATTTCCAAAACGTTTTGGAGAACGTTGTTACCCTTTGTGTTTGATATCTTGCCTGGTTGTATAATGCAGCAGTGAATCTCCAAATTGCTGAAGCCATTAAAAAAAAAAAAAAAAAAAAAAAAAAAGCTGTAGCCGAAAGCGATGGACCTCCGAGCATCGCCGTGGGTGTTTCGCTGCCTCGGGAATCTATACAAATCAATGGCACCATTGATTCAGATCACAATATTCAGCGGCCGTCATAAAAACCTAACGATGCGCCATTCCCTTTCCTTGCGGGAAATTTGAGTAGTTTTCCCGAGTATTGACAGAAAAGTCCTGCCGTTCGTTGTTGGGAAACACATTAGGCTGATGTAGAGGGTAATCATCAAAATCATTTATTTATTTACTATACCACCAACTCTGTACGCCCGCCCGACAATTGGGCGATCTCTCGCCATTGTCCATTTAAATAGCCATTTTATAATAGCGAACATATTTAGCGGTGCCATTAAAGTGTCTTAATTTTTTGAGAATGCAACCCCCACCCTTTAAATTAGATCATAAATTCATTTTAGAAATCTTTAATAATAAAAGCGGCAACATAACATCCTTTCAAGCAGTAAATCAATTATTGTTTTACTTTACAGTTGTAGACGATCTGTTTGGCTGTAATGGAAACCTAATGGATGATACAGAAAAGAGAAATTCTTTGATAAACATCTGTGTTTGAAAGCAATATGCGTTGAAAAAGAACAACTCTTGAGTTATAATAATAATAATAATAATAATAATAATAATAATAATAATAATAATAATAATAATAATAATAATAATAATAATAGTTTTAAACCGCGATATTGCTGTATGATGTTACTTAAGACAAAGCCAAAATATGGAATTTCTGTCGCGACAAAAAACGCGTAGAAATTAAAGAAGCCAAAAAGTTCTCATCTAACCAAACGGCAGTCACACTTCGATCAGATTAGGCGGAAACTTGTGGTGGGGAGAAAGAAATCAAATGATTCCAAATAGCTTTGCACAGGTTCCGCGCTTATATTCCAGAACATCCAAACGAGGCTGGGGACGCAATTCGTCAATCTGGCGGATCCATACTCTAGGATGGTGCATGAAAATCTCAGCAGGCTGACCGGCTTCCCTAGACGGTATTAAGGAGACACCGGGCATCACAGAAATAAGGTAAAACAGAACAGACAAATGGTCAAGACGAAGAAGGTTGCCAGCGATTTCTTTAACTCCTCCACTTTATTTGCTTAAAGAAAAAAGAATTCGGCAACGGCCTGCCACGTTAGTTCCTTGTCCCCGTCTGGCTTTTTAGGATTGCATTTCGCTTTTGATGTTTCCACTTCTACTAGCGTTCACTTTCCCTTAAAAAAAACACAACAACAACAAAAAGCCATAAATAGGATTTTTGTATTTTTTATTAGTCGCGCGCTAATAACACGTGACCGAAATTTCACTTTCAGTTCATGCGCACCAAAACGAAACAGGACAAAAATCAAACTATGAGGCTCCCAAATGTCTTCCGTAATTTATTTCAGCATTGTAAAAGTAATAATAAAATCTCTTAAATATATATATATATATAAATATTTTTTAGAAAACTACTTATTTATTTCGGTGTATCCTCAGCTGGTTTTGATCTCGCTCGGATTTTGCTGGGCTCCCGTATCGAGTCCACGTGAAGATAAGTGAACTAGATAAATGTTTCCTTCTTCCGAAGGAAAAAAAAAAAATTGAAAGTGGAGAAAACGAAAAGGTTTCCGTGTAGTTATAAGCAAAAGGTTTCTTTTTCTTTTTTTTGTAAGGAGTTAGCAAAACAATTTTATTTTTTTAATTTTATAAATTAAAAAAAAAAGTGAAGTCCTATTTTGGGAATAGTTATACAAACTTCAGTAGCCTTGAGAAGGGAGAAAAACGCTTAACTACTACATTATAACCTCGCATATCCGGACTTCTAATATCCTCACTACTAAGTTATCTATATTACACTTTAAAGGAAATTGGCAGATGTTTTCTTACCTTATCTTAAGTTGTTGTGTGTATGATCTTCGTGCGCTGCACACATGATTTTTACGTCCTCTCTTTCCACGTTGATTTTGAAAAACAGTCGAAATAAAGTATTTTGAATAGTAAATTTTGTCTGCACTAATTCTGAAAATGTCTTCCAAACGTAAATGTTTGGTTTTTTTTTTCTGTTGAACTAAAAGTTCCGATAGGGAAGACCACCTGGGCTAGTCGTTACAGCACCAATAATTCTTAAGTACAGGTATAATCCACCTCGTATTTTTTAGTTTTTGATTATAGTCTCATCTACTCGTAAGTATATCGATTATAGTCTCAGCTCAGCTACACGTGAGCATATGACGTCGATATTAGTCTAAACTACACGTGAGCATATGGCGTCGATATTAGTCTAAACTACACGTGAGCATATGACGTCGATATTAGTCTGAACTACACGTGAGCATATGACGTCGATATTAGTCTAAACTACACGTGAGCATATGGCGTCGATATTAGTCTAAACTACACGTGAGCATATGACGTCGATATTAGTCTAAACTACACGTGAGCATATGACGTCGATATTAGTCTAAACTACACGTGAGCATATGACGTCGATATTAGTCTAAACTACACGTGAGCATATGACGTCGATATTAGTCTAAACTACACGTGAGCATATGACGTCGATATTAGTCTAAACTACACGTGAGCATATGACGTCGATATTAGTCTAAACTACACGTGAGCATATGGCGTCGATATTAGTCTAAACTACACGTGAGCATATGGCGTCGATATTAGTCTAAACTACACGTGAGCATATGACGTCGATATTAGTCTAAACTACACGTGAGCATATGACGTCGATATTAGTCTAAACTACACGTGAGCATATGACGTCGATATTAGTCTAAACTACACGTGAGCATATGACGTCGATATTAGTCTAAACTACACGTGAGCATATGACGTCGATATTAGTCTAAACTACACGTGAGCATATGACGTCGATATTAGTCTAAACTACACGTGAGCATATGACGTCGATATTAGTCTAAACTACACGTGAGCATATGACGTCGATATTAGTCTAAACTACACGTGAGCATATGACGTCGATATTAGTCTAAACTACACGTGAGCATATGACGTCGATATTAGTCTAAACTACACGTGAGCATATGACGTCGATATTAGTCTAAACTACACGTGAGCATATGACGTCGATATTAGTCTAAACTACACGTGAGCATATGACGTCGATATTAGTCTAAACTACGTGAGCATATGACGTCGATATTAGTCTAAACTACACGTGAGCATATGACGTCGATATTAGTCTAAACTACACGTGAGCATATGACGTCGATATTAGTCTAAACTACACGTGAGCATATGACGTCGATATTAGTCTAAACTACACGTGAGCATATGACGTCGATATTAGTCTAAACTACACGTGAGCATATGACGTCGATATTAGTCTAAACTACACGTGAGCATATGACGTCGATATTAGTCTAAACTACACGTGAGCATATGACGTCGATATTAGTCTAAACTACACGTGAGCATATGACGTCGATATTAGTCTAAACTACACGTGAGCATATGACGTCGATATTAGTCTAAACTACACGTGAGCATATGACGTCGATATTAGTCTAAACTACACGTGAGCATATGACGTCGATATTAGTCTAAACTACACGTGAGCATATGACGTCGATATTAGTCTAAACTACACGTGAGCATATGACGTCGATATTAGTCTAAACTACACGTGAGCATATGGCGTCGATTATAGCCTCAACTACACGTGAGCATATGACGTCGATTATAGCCTCAGCTATAGGTGCAATTAAGAATTACCGGTGGTTTGACAACTTACACCTGTAGCGACTGCCCACAGTCCATCCTCCACTTTCTGTAAATAACATGTCACCAATAACTTTTTTCTTTTCCTATTTGTAAAGTCTGCTGAAAGAAGTAATAGATTTTTGAAAGTTAACGATAAAATTAAATAGATGAATTAGTATAAGCGAAATCGAACAATGAAGGTAACCCTGGACTTCTTTGTATGGGTTGTGTTTATGTGTCAGGGTTCCCCTGCAGCTTAATGTCCCATATTGTTTCACTATTGAATTAAATTGGCCCCCTGATCAGGTCTCGCGCGTTTAATAAGTTGATTGACTACAGAAAACTAAATGTTTTCAAAACGTTCGTCTTCATCGCAGGCACTGACTACGAATATATATATATTACAAAATATAAACCAATAAAAAAACAAGTATCTCTTCAAGGACTACATATTAAAGCGCAGTTTTCTTTCTCTCCCCATCATCCTCTGAAATGTGCAAGACACATCTCGTTGGGAGTCATCAGCAAGTATTCGATTAAGCAGCATCTCATGGCGACGGTTCTGTCATCCACTCAGAATGTTTTAAACATGCTGAATATCTGCCCTATGGAATTTTAGTATCGACGCCCTCAAACGTTCATTTAACCCTCAAGTTGCCATAGAAAACACACACACACACACTGCCATTAATTTCCGATCGTTTCTTTACGCCGCTTAGTGGAATTTTAGGAAATTAAACATCCTGCAATGGATGCGGACTGCAACGATGGTATATAGGGTCGTTCCGTTACCCAGGTTTCTGTTCCAATTGCGTTCATCTGTTCCTCGCTTGCGCTTCGGAAAAGCGCCTAACAAATAGGTTCTCTGGTTAAAGAGTCACCGTGACTGTGAGTAGACAGATAAATAAACGATACAACGAGCGGCAGCCAAACCAGTGGCAGAATATCAAAGCTATCTTTTTTTGTTTGGTTTTTGGAAACCATAAATAGTTACAATTTTTCCCCAACTTGGAGATCAACGGGTTTCCTCTTTTGCCCCTTTAAACCAGCCGATCAGGTCCATTTAAGTATTTGGTTGTCAGTTTTTCCCAACTAAGGCACAGGCTGGCCTGTACTCGTGACCACCTTCATTCAGCGACACCTGCTCTTAAGGACCCACCAGCGATCCTCAAGGTATTTTAACCCTTTAGAACCTGTATGTGGCGACTAATTGCTTAACGCGACCAGATACTGCGAATATTCGGTTTAGAACTAACCTGTTCCCTCTGTATAGCGACCAGATTGCGCTGTTTCAGGAAAAATGAGAGTATTGGCGAACGTGAGTTACTTAGATCGTGCTCGGACAGTGGTCAATGTTGTAGCTTGTGCTCTCAGTATCTCAAAGAAACCAACCTTTTTCAGACTCGTTAATGCTCCGTGCTTTTTTTGGACTCATTAGTCATTTACTAAAACATCAACATAAACAAAGAAAAGAAAGATTGTCGCCATGTATTGCAACAAAAAAAAAAACAGATAAAAAACCTGATGAAGCCGTCCAAATGCATTTCTAAAACTTGGAACTTGCCAAATATATTAAATGCTTTATATACATAAATAAAATTTGAAATTTGAGATAAACCCCATTTTTTATAGAAAATTTTATGGCCATTGTTTGTTAAATTTGAATTTCTGGCTTAGGAAATTAACGTTGTTTCAAAATGGGCTTAGGACTTGTGTTCCTCCGGAGTTTGGTTACAGTGTGGAATTTTCTCGAGGTACGATACATTTTCACGGATGCCTGGAGTATTCGAACACAGGGCAACAAATGGCAGGTGTGCGAGGTGTTTTTTTTGTATTATCGAAGTCAGATTTAATGATGGTCTAAAGCACGCCATTATTTTACGTCCGGAATGTAGACGGTGTATTTGTATTTTATCTTCTGATGTTGAACGCTTCAATTTTTTTCCTTGTTACTTTTCATTGCCAAACCAATGGCACCTGCAGCGACAATACGCCTTGTAAACCAAAAGTGGCTATTCGTGGATAATTAATGCGTCTAACACGATAGAGCTTACGGCTTTTCGAAGCCTACATTCGCCGGCCTGCTGAAGCAAAGAGTCTTTTGTTGTCGTTATAATACTCTGATAAAAATCACCACCAACAGAAATTCTGTAGTTCAAGGAGGTTTTGGGATCTCTTATTGGCCATGAGAATTACAAATGGACGTTAAAACTGTTGAAGCTGCACTACCTACCTTCCACGAACCCTTTAGAACTTGGAATTCTAAAATGTTAACCTTCTTTTTAGGTAGCAGTTGCTTAATGAAGCTGAGGAGGCCACGAGTTCGAATCCCGATAGAGACCGGCTTGGTTGGGCCGTAGCATCGCTCAGCATGGTTCCTTCTTACTCTCACCAGGTCTTCCCTGGGCTCTTCGGTTTCCTACCGCATCAAATACAGAAAAAAATCGAAGGGTCTTAGTTCCTTCCGCTTGGCTAAAGAAACTAAGACAAATGCTTTAGATTGGGGAAAGATGAAAGTCTGTTCTGCAGTGGCGTGATGTCCTATGATGATAAGAAATTACGTTTGACCCTGTCTCTAGCAGACGGAAGCTGCGAAGCGCACCTTCCTATAGATTACGGGAGAGAACTGCATGGGCTGGCTTTTCGTAGCGCCGCCATTCTCACTCACATCTTCAAGCGCATAGCGTACATCTTCGCGCAGCTGACTACAGTAGATGGAGAAATGATGTGTTTCTGAATGCTGAAGATGAGACCAGCGGGTGTCCGTGGTGCGTCGGTGTTTTCAGACAGTCCCATAACCAGAAATCCGCAGGTGTAATATTTGGGGACCGAGGTGGACAAATGTGCAAAAATTAACCTACTGTTTGCCGAGAGCTTTGTGTAGCCGATTCTTCACGCCGTGGGTACTATGCGCTTGCCCATCTTGAACGCAGTGTATCGCCGAATGCCCCTCTATCGTCCAATTGGCTTAGCGAAATGTCCCTTCCCTAACATATAGATGATGTGTGGGTTGTGTCGAGTTTATCAGCCGTACTATTATCGAACCCTATTATGAGCCCATCGATCAGGGCTTGACGAACTGATACAGTCCACGGTGCAGGTTATCAACACACATTAGCTAGCAAGGCGCTTCTTCTCTGGGTCAGCGAAAAGCAGTTGCTACAACCTTCGCATCTTGTACGAAAACAGCCTCTCTGATTTCTGTTGAAACTTGATGAGTTTCTGCAGCAACACCTCCCCCCCCCTTTACAGGTGTAGCTTGGCGTAGAGATTCTAGTACATTAGCCACAGATCCTCTCTCTTCAAATTGATGGATGGGATTACGCAATGCTTTTGGACTACATGGACTCTCTCGTGACGAAGGCCACGTAAATGTTCCCTATACATTACACTTCATGCTATATTTTTTTAAAAAATCCACAACTGTTATTCAACCTTGGAGAGAAACTATGGCATTCATCTCCGCAGGCAAACTTACACACACATCTGACAGGTCGGCAAGCTGACGCACAGACATAGAAGCGTCAGAGGTGACGTCACATAACATGTGTCGCCACCAGTGGGCAAAATCTGCGAACTCCCCTCTAGATTCATATAACCGTAATACACTTCTCCTAACTTCTGTTACAGTTCTGAACTTATAACCGCCCGACTGCAGGAAGTAACTTTAGAGTACCCCAGCGTATATCCGTTTTTTGCTTTTTTTTTTTTTTTTTAAATTCCGTCCACCTCCAAATGATACGGGAAATCGCTTTCACTTTCCTCATCTGGCTATGCGTAATTACCTCGTCCGTGTTTACGACCTGCCGGGTCATCCAAAAAGCAGGTTTCTGCAGCCATCCCCGGAGTGGCTTGAGTGACTTCCGCATTTGACTGGTACGTGTAGATATAGTTTACTTTGCAAGGGTGCCTTCCGACACATTAAAGAGGTGGTTTTGTTCAGCAATTGCCCTTCCCACGTTAGAAAGAGCACCTGTTTATTCCGGAATCATCTGGCTAAGGCCACCAACCTCCACTCCCTTCTCCTCGGAGATACACACGCACCACTCACGCATTCAACACACAAAGATAAAAACAAAAAGTACGAGTTCAACACACATTATGTAACTTCAGCATCGCACATCCGCTGGACCACACGATCTCCGGGTCGGTCCTCTTCCTATCGATCGAGGGAGCCCCGCCTTAACCTGCGAGATAAAAACACACTGCAATGACAACCCTTAACCCCCCTTCCTTTCCCCACAAATTTACATAATTTTTAGCATCTAAACTTTACGAAATAAAAAACGCATCAGCTTTAATAAGGTTTTACAATTCAAAAACAAAGGAAAAAAATTGCTGGTGCAGCCCCTTTTTCCTTGTGTGGGCGAGCTCAGCGGTCCCTACTCTGCCGAATTGCATCCAATCCCTGGTGAGGAATCAGCAGCAGGAAGTCGACACAGGAAGTGGATTTACTCACGGGTGTCGCTTTCGCGCACACCTTGCCGTGTTTAAATGAACTCCCGCCGAGTGTAGCCTGCTGTAAGACAACTCGGAGGATGTTCTGTCGTAGCTGTTAGGTAGAGTACACCACCATACCAGTTCAGTTTATGGCCTAAAACATTATCCAGGTAAAAAAGAAAAAAAAAAAAAGAGGAGGTTGTGTAGCACCGGGGCAAGACGACCAGACAAAGCTACGGGAGCTATTTCGATTATACAGTCACAGAAAACTGGATTAAAGTGGAGAAGATCCATTACGAAAATCTGGCGGAACCATGGACATAGAGGGTGGATATTTTTTCTTGATGATGGTTCACGACAAATCATTGCACGATTTTGCTCTTGCACTATTGTCATTGAATGTGAATTTATTATCGTGACATAGTACAATGTCCACTTTTGTGGTCACACGACACAGCGACCCCGAATAGGGTTACAGTTGGCATGAAGTTGGTTTTGGCTCCCGAAATGGTGGCTGAATTGTCGCAAACCCCTCTTTCTCTAGAGAAAATTATCCAGTGACTTCTTCCATGGCCTAACTAATGGACGTGTCTCTAGTCTACCCCAGTCCAGAGCATATGAACCCTAGCCCACTTCAACGTTGCCTTATTGTGTGCCGGTGTTAGGGACGAATAAAGGACTCGACACCTGGCGTGTAGACCAGCAGAGTCTCGCCACTTCCTAGGTGATCCTCGGACCTGCTGCAGTTCGTTCTGGATGGAACCGGCAAAGATTGCGCTGTTACTAGGCCGATGCAATGGTTATGAGGACAAGCCTCCAAACCTGCTGTCAATGTCGTGGATAGCGGTGTGTGATGCACCAACCTCAGCAGTCACACCTGTCTGGCTACTTACTTCCAGACCGTGGACTAGCCATGGCTGCTCCTTGGTAAGTCAAGTCGTCAAAGCGCCGTCTCCTCAATCTTCGGCGACTCGAGCACCAGGCGAAGGAATAGATGAAGGATCGCCCGACACCTTCTATGTTAGCCAAGGCGATTGTAAGTAGTCTTGTTCAGCGTGCAGCCAACAACCTTGTGTGTGTGTGCGCGTGCGTGTGTTTGTGTTGTGTGTGTGTGTGTGTGTGTGTTGTGTGTGCGTGTGTTTGTGGTGTGTGTGTGTGTGTGTGTTGTGTGTGCGTGTTTGTGTGTTTGTGTGTTTGTGTGTGCGAGTGTGTGTGTGTGCTTGTTTGTGCGTGCGTGTGTGTGTGCGTGTGTGTGTGTGGTGTGTGTGTGTGTGGTGTGTGTGTGTGTGTGCGAGTGTGTGTGTACGCGTGTGTATGTGTGTGTGTTTGTGTGTGTGTGTGTGTGTGGTGTGTGTGTGTGTGTTTGTGTTTGTGTGTGTGTGTGTGTTGTGTTGTGTGTGTGTTTGTGTGGTGTGTGTGTGTTTGTGTGCGTGTGTGTGTGTGCGTGTTTGTGTGTGTGTGTGTGTTGTGTGCGTGTGTGTGTGCGAGTGTGTGTGTACGCGTGTGTATGTGTGTGTGTGTGAGTGTGTTGTGTGCGTGTGTGTGTGTGTGGTGTGTGTGTGTGTGTTTGTGTGGTGTGTGTGTGTGTGTGTGTGTGCTTGTTTGTGCGTGCGTGTGTGTGTGTGCGTGTGTTTGTGTGTGTGCGTGTTTGTGTGTGTGTATTTGTGTGTTTGTGTTGCGTGTGTATGTGTACGCGTGTGTATGTGTGTGTGTGCGTGTTTGTGTGTGTGTATTTGTGTGTGTGTGTGCGTGCGTGTGTGTGCGAGTGTGTTGTGTGGTGTGTGTGTTTGTGTGTTTGTGTTTGTGTGTGTGTGTTGTGTTGTGTGTGTGTGTGTGTGTGTGTTGTGTGTGTTGTGTGGTGTGCTTGCGTGTGTTTCCGTATTACTGCTGAACTGTTATTTTTAGGAAAAAACAGCACGCCACCTGCTTATTACCAGACCTGACAAGCCTCAAATTAAACTATGAGAGATAATTAGGAATATAAAAAACGTAACGGATAAGAAGAAGAAATTAAACAAACCGCTTTCTGTGACAATCTCCACATCCTGTTTATAAAATCAAGACATCCGACATTTACTAATTATTCTAATTTTCTGTTTGGACAGCCGTATACAACAAGTTAATCAAAATGCTTCCAGGAAGATAATTAGAATTCAATTACAAACAGAAATTGGCTTGTTTGTCTTAAGATTACGGATTCGGAAGAAAAACAAACCTGACGGGCGTTTTACAGACATCAATACTTAACCTTCGTTTGATGCGGTATGTTTGCTTTATATTGTTGTTGTTCTTGTCTTTTGCGCATTAGATTATTTATACAACAACAACAACAACAACAGTAATAAAGTAATAATCTCAACTGAATTAGTTTTATGTCATAAATTTGCCAAAAGTGTATAATAATAATAATTTTATTATTATTATTATTATTATTATTATTATTATTATTATTATTATTATTATTATTATTATTCCCAAATCTTTCCGTCAAACAAACACAGGTTTGTTTGTTAACAGATATCTCTATGGTAACGAAATACGAAAGAACGGCTAGAAAAGTGAGATCTCTGTATTGTTTAAAGACTTGTAGACGTCGAAGCGATGCAATATCTTCCTCCTCCTCCTCCTCCTCCTCTCGTCGGTGATTGACGGCTTTTCAACAAACCTCACAGTTTTTGTCTTTTCAACCAACGAAAGCCAGCGATCATTCAAAGAATTTTAATTTTAAAAAAAATTACTTTAAAGAAAAACTATTTTGAAGTTTCTCTTCAGAAGGAAGCGCTATATCTCGGCCATCAGCTCGGAAAATAAATAATTCCTCCAGTGGGTCGGGCAGATCTTAACACACGAGTAGACGTCGTTATGTGCAGCCTGGTGAAAAAGAAAGGAAAGAGTTGTCGCTCTTTGGTGGGGGGGTAGTCTAACGGAAGCTAGCAGCGCCTCTAACATCATCCCGTTCTGCGGAGGCTTTGAGATCGCTTTCAATTGTGTGATGGTGTAATATTCATAAAGTTTAAAGACAAACAGTGCGTAGGCCAGTGGAGGTCTGCGGCAGGGAGGAGATAGACTGCCGAAAAGGCAACAAAAGGAAAAGGAGAAGAGATACGGCGCAATATAGTTTTAGCAAAGCCCTTTGTACGATTATACAGCACACACACACACACGCACCTGTGGCAGAAGCAGGCTGAAGAAGACGGTGGTTTACTTTAACGACCTCGAGCCGCCGTAAGGGCAGGTCTTCTCCTGGTAGTTGTGGAACTGACCGATGAAAGGTAACAACTTACGATCGCACGAAGTCCCGCCTGAGCTGTCTCCGAGAGGGAGATAACTACCAGAACTCCTCTCACGAGGAGCGGAACGGGGTGGAAAATTGCAAAGCAAATTGTTTCTGCAATTAACGGCATAGAGAAAGCTCTTCCGTCCGCTGGACCAGCTCGCACTTCACTGATACTGCATAGTTCCTTTAATCCGGCAGGTGCCGGATTACGTAACGTGTGGGTTTATATAAGTTCGATTTACCTAAAATACAGGAAATCACAATGGCAATAACTCACCTATAATAGTAATATTTAGTAAAACAATAAAAACTCGCCTAAATTAAGTGAAGAATGAAGAGTACTTTGTGTAGCAGATGGTGGCTTTCTGTACGTACAGTACCAGTGGGACTGAACACAGTATACCTGTACCGTGGTGCTCATGCTAACAAAACTCTTTTCATTCCACAGTTAGTTGAAGGGATATTCTTTGATGAAATTATAAAATAACTGAAATAAATTAATGTTTATAGGAGAAACGAGTTATATAAAATGTTTTCACAGAGCGCTGGATATTCAAACACGTGCACTGGCAAGCGTGGGAAGGTGGCCGGTTCACAGTGCCGCATAGCGGTGATAAATTACACTAGTTCAGCCTGGTGCCGGTACATTGGAAGAGCCGGATCACAGGTTGCCGGATTAAGCGAATTCCACTGTATTATGGTTGAGCTGGTTTTCTGTTTAATTACCCATATCTGAAATATAAAGAATTTTTAGTTCTTTCTTCTCTTCTTTTAGAGATTAACAGCAATTCCTTAGTGAAGCGAAGAGTCAGTCATCTTTGCACGTTTAAGCAAACTACGATTTATCATCTGTTTTCCTCGGCGGTTCTTTGTTTCGTATTCGCCGCCATTCTCCCAAGACAGCTCGAGTCATATATATGCAAGGGAAAGGAAGATGGACGCGATGGTCTGATGCTGGCATGACGAACTACCGTATCTGCTTGTGTTTTTTTTGTTTGTTTTTTTTGCACTTGCTGGAGTCTGTACTTACTAGAACGAATGTGAATTATCCCAACCAAATTATCCCCCATCACCCGCTGAGCCCTCGTTATTTATCCGTAATAATACCATAAATGGCAGCGGAACAGTTGCCGTACATCATGGCGGCGGGGGGAGGTAATGGAGCGACGAAACACTGGAGCTTTAATCAACACCAGTCCGAAAACTCTGGGGAAATGCGCACATTGATTGAAAAGGGGGAAAGACAAAAAAAAAACGCCCTCTGCCGGCTGGGATTTCATGTCGAGGCAGTGAGACTTACTGCGTGCATTTATTACCTCGTCCGGATGAGAGAGAGAGAGAGAGAGAGAGAGAGGAGAGAGAGAGATGGAGAGATATGATGTCATTACAGAGAGAGATAGAGAGATGGTGATGGAGAGAGAGATGATGATGTCAGTACACAGAGAGAGATGAGAGAGATGAGAGAGTGATGAGAGAGAGAGAGAGATATGATGTCATTACAGAGAGAAAAAGATGACATCATTACAGAAAGAGAGAGATGATGATGTCAGTACACACACACAGAGAGAGGAGAGAGAGAGATGAGAGAGTGATGAGAGAGAGAGAGAGAGATGATGATGTCAGTACACACACAGAGAGAGAGAGAGAGAGAGAGATGAGAGAGAGAGAGATGATGTCAGTAGACAGAGAGAGGAGAATGATGAGAGAGCGGAGAGAGAGATGGATGAGAGAGAGAGAGAGAGAGAGAGAGAGAGAGAGAGAGAGATAGAGATGATGTCAGTACACAGAGAGAGATGAATGAGAGAGAGAGGAGAGAGAGAGAGAGAGAGAGAGAGAGAGAGAGAGAGAGAGAGAGATCTGCTGGCTGACATGCGCAATGGTCGCTTCTAGGTGACGTTTGAAAACCTTTCGCTCTCTGCCCCCTCTTTTTTCTTTCCCCTTCACAAATCACTGGCAGAAACATTTCGGTAAATTTAATCTCGATTCTTTGCGCTAAGCAGTTATTTCAAAAGCGTTTTGCAAATTAAAGGTGACAGGCCCTATCGATTTCGAAGTAAAATAATAAATATATGCGCAAAACAATTCCTATAGCAAAAAGTGTGCCGTTACATGTTTTACCAAAGTCCCTTTTTTTTGTGTTGTTGTTGTAATAAACTGAATTCAAACTTTTAAATGTTGTAGCCAGAATAAATTAATTTTATTCATTTATTCACCTTTAGAAAATATACATCGTTCTTTTATAGAATATTACAGTATCGTAAAGACAAAGCAAAACTTATTTTTCTCGTAATCAGTCATATGGAAGGAAATAAAATGCATGTGTATTTAAGATGGACATTAATTTTAACAAATTGAAATAAATTTTGAAGGTAATCTATTTTGTCAATAAAGAAATGAAGTTATTGCGTGGAAGTTACTGTCGATCTTAATCAAAGAGAAACGTTTCGAACGATAAATTTTAACTTATTTATTCCACTACAATGATTTTCATAATTCTGATAAATTACGTAACAGGAGAATTATGTGTCATAGGTAAATGAGAGAGAGAGATGATGATGATGAGAGAGTGAAGAGAGAGAGAGAGAGAGAGAGAGAGAGAGAGAGAGAGAGAGAGAGAGAGAGAGAGAGAGAGAGAGAGAGATGATGATGATGATGAGAGAGTGAAGAGGAGAGAGAGAGATGATGATGATGATGAGAGAGTGAAGAGAGAGAGAGAGAGAGATGATGATGATGATGATGAGAGAGAGTGAAGAGAGAGAGAGAGATGATGATGATGATGAGAGAGTGAAGAGAGAGAGAGAGAGATGATGATGATGAGAGAGTGAAGAGAGAGAGAGAGATGATGATGATGATGAGAGAGTGAAGAGAGAGAGAGAGATGATGATGATGATGAGAGAGTGAAGAGAGAGAGAGAGAGATGATGATGAGAGAGAGTGAAGAGAGAGAGATGATGATGATGATAGAGAGTGAAGAGAGAGAGAGAGAGAGAGAGAGATTTGTATCCATTGTATGTTGAATAATTGAGATTAAAGGTTTCTAGTAATTAGATCATTGGTTTGCATACTTACTTATTTTAATTAACTTTTGCTGACTAAATATTGCCATCTCGTTCTTATTTCAACACCGGCGGCTCAAAGACAGGAGAACAGACAAAAAGACGATACATTTATATTTTGCTGCGTCGAGAGAAGTTTAAAATCAGGTAACTTATAAAAAAAAATTACCTTCAGCTTCTTTTGTCTTTCACAACGAATTGCTATCTACATGATAATATAATTATACTCTCTTGTTTTCTGTTTCTCTCTCCTTTGTTTTATCATAATTGGATTGAAACATTTTTTTTTACCGCTTTCGGCCTGACGCCAACTAAATGTCTGCTGATTCCTTCCATTTGTCTTCGCGCATCTGTTCCATGAAAACAAATACAACAGGATGGGGGGGGACAAATTACCGTTCTGAAGTCTGTTGGATGCTTTTTCTTTTTTTGCTACACCGCGAATTTTTTTTTCCATATCAACTTTATCGGCTCGCTCTTTGTACAGGTGATGTTCTACGAAATTCTTTCCCTCCCGTCAGGTGAGGAAGGGAGGCGCTCGCACTTTTCTTTCTTTACCGTTATTGCGATTAGTCACATACGCGAAGAAGGTACATTATCATCCTCCATCACCAGAGAGCTCGTAGAAGCGCTCTCGTGTCTCTGTTGTTTTCTCCTCCCCCCCCCGGCATGGAACCGACGAAGCCACCTGCCCCGGTTCGGGCCTCGGTGGAGCTTGGACCAGAAACCGTTTAAAACGAAAGTGAAGCGGTCGTTCTATCGGGGTCGTCTCTCTCCTCCCTGCCCCCTGGAATACTGAAACCGTTCGGATCTGACAGTCGTCACCCAGAGAGAGAAGGGACGACGGTGAACGGACAAGGGAAGTGGGGAGGAGACCTCCTCTCTCCCCCCCCCACCAGAGCTGTTCACTAATGGCAGATAGCAGGTTAATTCGTTTACTTGGAAAGAAAACGTTCCAACACGAGGCATTAAGCTGATGGCTGGGGGTGAATTTTAATAAAACTGCCGGCAGACGTCGTGCCGGCAGCTGCCGTCGATCCTATTCTCGACCCATTAGTCGCGAGAAGCGTAATGGGTCCGCTCTCTCCGCCGAGAATTAATTGGAAACACTGATGGAAAATCGGATGACACAAATCTGTCACGGTCCGTCCGTCCCATCGCTCTGCGATAATGAATCCCACACCTCCTTTACGAACTCCGGGCCTCTCTCACACACACACACCCCCCCCACCAACCAACCGTTCCATCTTTAAAGGGCACGAGAATGAAACGAGTAGCGGAGTCGGATCACTTCAGGCCTTGATACGTTTGTTCGCGTCCTATCCTCTTTGAAACAATTACAAAAAAAAAAGATGAAGGAAAAAAACTGCGTCGTTTTGAGGGGTAAAAGGGAATCCGCAAGATCGCCGTCCTCGCCTTTTTTTGCGAAAGGGAGGACGGCCCTGACACTTCCTCTTGATAGACCGACTTTATCTCTCTCTCTCTCTCTTCTTTCGCTCTTTCAATTTATCAGGAAATTACTTCTTTTCCTTTACCCATCGAACGATCGGTTTCGTAATTTTTTTCTTCATGAAGCCAAACAATGATGTCTTCCCCAACCCCATTTTTTTTATTATTATCGCAAGCAGTTTCTGTGCGGTCAAGTTAGATAAAAAGTATCCTTTCTTTTGTTACCGGGGAGACAGACAGCTGTTATCGCGCTGCCTTCTTCGTTTCGCCCTAAATCGGCAACCTGCCATTGATGGTAACCTCACCCCCACAAGGATCTCTCAATGGTAAAAAAAAAATCTTATTGATCGCTTTAAGCGGGGGCCATGACGTCAGACTGATAACCGTTGTCTTGCAGAGTTACTTCCCTTGTAGAGTGACTAGCTCTTTTCTCGTCTTGTTTAGATTAATCATTCATAAGGTGCGTCCCCCCCCTCCTCTCCTCTCCCTCATCACTGCGATCAGTTAGTCATTCTGGGCCGAGACCGTTTATTTACTTGTGACTTTCATGACCCAGAGCGACCTAAGTTGGCTTGGGAATCGTGTCGTTAAATTTCCGTCGCTATTCTTTCAACGCCCCCACCCCAAGTAGGCGGATACGAACAACAGCCACCAAAGCAAGCAGGCAAACACGACTAGTATACACCTATTACGCTCACGCTCTAATGAAGCAGGAACAAATAGGCATACAACGGTGATTCATATTTAAATCCCGAATGCAGAAAATCACCGATTTCTGAAAGTGGAGAAGTAAATAAACAAACAGGAGCAGGCTGAGGTGTTGTTCGCCAAACGATCAGCAACAGCCATGTAACACAACTTTCATCAGAGAAATATGTACATTGCAAATAAATTTTAAATTTTATGGGTGTAAAGGGGCACGGGCAGGATCATCTTCGCCGACAAGAAGAAACGATAGCACAAAGAAGGTAAATAAAGTTTATTATAGGTAGTCAGTAGGGGATGTAGTGCGTGACTCACAGAGGCTCTGCATAATCACGTCAACTGGGTCTTTAGAAATATACTTTACTGTCTTATCAGGGGATTGCAGTTCTTGGGGTAATCTTGGATGGGGTTGGAAGGAGGCAACGTCTTCCTAGAGTATTCCAAAACTTCTCAATAGACTCAACTTAGGAGAACATGCTGGCCATAACCATACGGGTAAACGGTTCGGTTCTGAAGATATTGGTCGAATACTCGCACTCCATGTGGACATAAAAATGAAGTTATCTCCCATTGTACCTATTTATAGTCTGACGTAGGAATCCAGAATCTTGTCTCTTGTTCCACACTTTGGCTCTTTACTGGCTCACTGCTGTGAAACAACACCTGTATTCATCAACATTTAAAAATAGAACAACAACTGCGGCCTAAATAACTCAAGTTCTTCTTTCAAAGATAAGAATGCCACAGAGTAGTTTTGCGTACTGTCAGATTGCATTTTCTCGGTAACTGGGCTTGTGACTAGTCTATCGTGTTACTTTAGGTCATTGGATGTGGATTACTGCTCAGTATTAATAAAGGCTTAATCAATCACCTGAAAGATAAAGAAATTCTTTAGCTGGTTCTTCCGTGTATTGGAAAGTTTGTGCATCGTCTTGTCTTCTTGGAGCTTTGTGTTTCCGTTTAAGTTACACGAGAAAGCGGGCGAATCGCTTGAATTACGATTTAAAGGAACTTATCTCCAAGCGATACGTCTATAGTGGACCCCTCACTAACTCCGTAGCAGCTACGATGCTTGAAACAGCCATGTTTGTACATTGACCGGCTTTATTATACCTTTCAAGACAATCTACAATCGGCAAGAGTCGAACAGACTGCGAGAAGACTCTGATGACGACGAGCAAGTGAAAATACCATTGGCACAGTACGCATTATTCAGACCGAATTCTTCAGTTGCTTCTTGAAAAGCATCCAGGACAGCTTCGTAATTATCTAAAACTGACCTCACGGCAGAAGGTCGTGTTAACTAGGTCGGGGCTTTAGTCTTATAAGGGATGCAAGATTAGGTTTTCAACATAAAAATCTAAATAAATACGCTTACATTTGCCACTACTGTTGTAAAGTATGCCAAGCCATTAGTCTAGTCCATCTCTAATATATAAAGCGGCTTGTACGGCCCTCGATGTGATCAGATGCAATCCCCAACCCTCCCGCCATATTGCTTGCTCCGTTGTATATCTGTAGTTTTCGTTGTTCGATGGATAATTGCAATTTTATTAATGCATCTCTCTCACAGTTTCTGTGTTACCGACAACACTAAGTAAAGGCCCAGAAATGTCTCCTCACTTTCGAACGTATCGGTTGCATACTGCTCAGACTTCCGGTCTTCTCCCC
Organism: Nautilus pompilius; assembly: GCA_018389105.1. Lineage (NCBI taxonomy): Eukaryota > Metazoa > Mollusca > Cephalopoda > Nautilida > Nautilidae > Nautilus > Nautilus pompilius. Next base: position 94,303 of record JACATO010001877.1, on the reverse strand, counting down.
GAGTATCGCGAGTTCCATCGACAATCTCGCCGAACTGCACGGACGTTCTGTTCACTTCTCCACAGTTGGCCGGCATAAACAGCACGTGCTCAATAACTTAATTATCTGCTCACTTGTTAAGCTCGTCTTTTGAAAGAACAGGTGCTTGGGTTGTCATCGTCATCATCTCGCAGTTGCGGTAACTTCTGAAAATTGCTTTCCATCGCTTCCTTTCCCCCTAATTGAGATGCCCCCCTCTCTCTTTGAGCCATGGACCGTGGAGTAGTGACAATTTCCAGAAGCGCCCTTCGTGCGCACAGCTGCTCCTGCTGTCTCTGATGCTGGAGCTGTACATCCATACTTGGTCGTTCTTTCCGAAATGTAACATTAACCCATGCTAACCGGTGTGTCGGGGATTCCTCGTGGACTTCACATTTTTCGAGGGCTTTCTGGCCAAACAAGCCAGTTTACAATGCACTACTTATGAGAGTATGTATCCCGAAACTGCGCCAAGACCGGAATCGAAATGCAGACCAAAAGTACTGGGGGAAAAACACGCGAGAATACGACCGGGGACCTCGGGGGTGGGGGGGCTGTGATGCCAGTGAATTCAGATATTGGCCGAAGTTGGAAAAGATCGGCTTAAACAACCAGCCTTTATGTTTTAGTATAGTCTTGTTTTTAGTTAGTTTATTCCCGCTGTGATTTTAAAAAAATACCCTCCGGCAAATTAAGAAAAAATAAAACAACAACTAGAAAACATTAAGGTGGCGACACACACTATTTTTGTGGCGAGACGCGCGTAGTGATATTTTATTAGACAGCCAAAGGTGAACACTTTGTAATTGTATAATTATATATAATCAGCTGCCCCGTACATGTTTATTGATTTTTGTTAATGAATAGCATCATCAAGAGTCGATAACATAAATTATCTCACGTGGCTGACAAATGCATTACTACTACCAGAAAGAGTGTTATCCTTCATGCGCTCGCTACCGGTCAGCGGCCGAATTAGTGTAAACAAAACCAGCTGGACGAGCGCACGGCATGCTGGGTAATGGCGTGCGAGTTGTTCCTTAATTTTACGCACAATTTCTAAAGAGGAATGCAAAAATGGCAGATAACAACGATAACATTTTCATAAAGAGAAATATATTTATAAATTTCGAACGATCAATGTTCTTCTTCAAGCAGAACAACCAAAATTACATATAAAACTAATATATTCCCATTTGTGACGCCTATAACACGAACATATTAATAACAGTAGAAATATGCAAAGGGGCCTTTATTTTCATTTAAGAATTAGTGAAGATTTACTCTGGGTCCTCATACGATGTGTAATAGAACGCTAGACATCGCGTCACTCCTGTTGGAGGATATCCGACCGACCTTTTTTTGGTGTTGTGTGGTGTTTAGGTGTGTGTGTGTGAAGTTGCATATGTATGTGGGTGTAGCTGGATCGGTTCCACGACCGGCCGTCTCAGCTTTTATAAGTGAGGTCTTATTTCGGCCTATGTTTATGTTTAGAGTGTACCTCAGCCTAGCGAGAGCAGCGGGCTATCCAAACTCCTTCGTATTGCACGCAGGAGGGGTAGATTTATCCTGGCTGGACTCTCTAGAACAGAGTTTTCTCTCTGTATGTCCTTGTTCTGAGGAGGGGAAAGTTTGGGCCACAATCTATTTTTGTAAAATCCAAGACGGATTCTGGAAAGGGTGTAGGACTCTATTTTTATTGTTTGTAAAATGGATGGAGACATGTTCTCCCTCCGTTTCCTGTCGCTTTCCATCCAGTCCTCCCACGTCGGGGAACCATTAAGATTCCCAGGATGATGTTTCGCGATGAACTTTATGAAAGTAAAGTTCACCTCCCACGTAGGGGGACCGGAGGTTCCCTTTTGATGGTACTGGGCGGGAAGTAGTACGATCACTGTGCTGATTGTCATCACAGTGACCAGGTGCCCAATTCCACACCATCTGAAAAATAAATATGTTGCGTGTCCTACTGGTGTTGTTGGGACTGTGGTAGTGCTTTAGGTAACGAAGACAGAATCATGGTTAGTCATTTACATGGGGTAATATATTGGGTCGGAGGCTTTATAAATAAACAGAGGCTTGCACTTGAAAGAGGGGGGAGGGGCTGGAGTTGTCTTTAGTGATAAAAGGTGAAGATATTCTTCATTATCCTTTGTTTTTGTAAGTAGTATATATGTATGCAAAATACATATATATGAAGCAAGATGTTCTTCGTTTCTTCATTATCACAGGTTGAACCATACTACCGTGAAATATGGGCATAAATTTAGTTTGGAGGACGCAATGGCACCGGCCAGACCTTCGATGGGCTAAAAACTACGGGTTAACTAATATTTTCGAGTGTTTGAACATTTGTTTGCTACTCTTTCACGGCCGAACCGTAGAACCCAAAGGCCCCAAATTTTGGGTGTAGTTACTTCAGAACCTGGGCGAAGTTTGAAGTTACTGCACACTGACTTAAATCCATTCCCACCTCTCGTGCAGTGCCGGGTAATTCTAGATAAGTAAAACGTATATTTTTTCAATTAGGTAACTATAATTTCTATTTCTTTGCTTACTCGGAAAATTTCAGTTGAGAGCTACCAATTTTCTGCAGTAACCATATGTTGCTCAGAGTATTACAAGATCTTCTTCTCCCCCCCTCTCGTCTTCTCTCTCATCTCTCTCTCTCGCCTTCCCATCTCTCCATCTCCATCTCTCTCTGTACTGAAGTTATCTCTCTCTCTCTATCTCCTTCTCCTCTCTCTCTCTTCGCTCTCCATCTCCATCTCTCTCTCTCGCGCTTTCTCTCCATTCTCTCTCTCTTTCTTCTTTCTCCATCTCTCTCTCTCTCTCCTCTCTCTCTCTCTCTCTCTCTCTCCATCTCTCCTCTCTCTCTCTCTCTTCTCTCTCTCTCTCCTCTCCTCTCCATCTCCATCTCTCTCCTCTCTCTCTCTCCGTCTCTCTCTCTCTCTCTCTCTCTCTCTCTCTCGCTCTCTCTCTCTCTCTCTCTCTCTCCTCTCTCTCTCTCTCTCCTCTTTAAGTTTGAAAATGTTAACAAATAAAATTATATTGCTCCGAAATGTCACGTCCGTGTCTGTGAGTCTTCGATCTCATCTATACGAGATCGTTTTATACTTATAAGATTCGCTGTCTGGCAGGAAATTCTATTGTTGCCATTCTAATAAAAAAAAAATCTTGTAAGATTAATACGTGTTATCATTACATGATATAATAGCGGTTCGCAAGAAGTCTGCAATATGTTGTTGTACACGAAAACTCCAGAGTAACGTGTTCGTTTGACTCTTTAAGAGGCTCGGTAGAGAACGGGTTAACTGGTTGTGGACCACAAAAGTTTTCTTTTCGGATTTGTCTGGAATGGTTCTTGCATGGTTTCTATTCGCTATTTTTCCTCATCCGGCGATAGCATGGGATCACTTTGGGCACCTTGGTTTCCTCCCACAACTGGAACTGAACATTATATTACTCGAGGTCGTAGCGCCCCAGGACACATTCGTACTGGTCGTATTTTCCGGCGATACGCGTGTTGTATTCCCAGTGTTCCTGGTCTGAGGGCATCCGGGGGAAAAACTTAAACAAGATATTTCGCAGAGATTATTAAGAAGCAGCCCGTTAGTTATGTCATTTCGGGCTGCAAACCCTGTCGTCGTCGTCGTCGCTTCTACCATGAATTCGGGACAGGAAACGAACAGGGTTTGTAGTCTGAAGTGATACGAGAATTACTGACTTCCGGGTAGAATGTATATAGAAGTAAAGCACGAGAAGACGTCACGAGGGAGTTGGAAAAATGTGACGTCAGTTATAAATAGCGTTATCTTAAACTCGAGCACATTGAAAAGAAGGATGGGTAGGGTACATTTTAAGGGTTTTTGGGATATAGAAAGGGCCGCTGAGATCCAAAGGGATAGACGGCTTAGTTTAGGGCTGTTAGAATAACGTACACACTCTCGGGTAATGGTTTTTTGTTAGAAACTTCGATCTTATTGTTGTTGTTGTTTAGTTATTTTAAAAAAATTTAAATTTCGGAGGAAAATGAATTATAAGAAAGATCATAGGTCCCAGCCACAGGTTATACTGTAAAATTTATAAATGGGCCCAGACGAAGATATAAAATTGAGGATTAAAAAAGGAAAAAAAAAACCTTTTTCTTTTAAATTACGTATTTTGTAATTTCTTAAAATTATATTTAAAAATAAGAAAAGTAGGATTGTTGCCAACAAAAAAGTATAAAATGCAATGCATGATGAATACGATGCTAGGCTACTGAATGCGGTCTGCGATGTACGGCCTTAGATTTTTACCGTTTCATCGTTGCCAACTCTCGGCACAAGATGAGGGAGGAGGCAGAGTAATTGCCGATAACCCTGTAGTGTTGGTGATTAGGGACACTCGACTGATAAAATATCTGGAGTCATGCGTCTTTTGGAAAAATCCTGGAACGCCTTGAAGAAAGAGGTCGTTATCTTGGAGTTATCCGTACGGCGTTGGAAATCCGCTGGAGATGCGGTCCAGCGAAGATGCTGCTGATGATAACGATGGAAGGACGACCAGGGAGAGAACGAGTGTGTACAGTCCGTTCGTGGGCTACCTGCTTAACCGCGACCGGAGGACTTGGAAGTAGAGACTTCCGCCGCGACCGGAAAACTTGGAAGTAGAGACTTCCGCCGCGACCGGAAGACTTGGAAGTAGAAACTTCCGCCGCGACCGGAAAACTTGGAAGTAGAGACTTCCGCCGCGACCGGAAAACTTGGAAGTAGAGACTTCCTCCGCGACCGGAAGACTTGGAAGTAGAAACTTCCGCCGCGACCGGAAAACTTGGAAGTAGAGACTTCCTCCGCGACCGGAAGACTTGGAAGTAGAGACTTCCGCCGCGACCGGAAGACTTGGAAGTAGAGACTTCCGCCGCGACCGGAAAACTTGGAAGTAGAGACTTCCGCCGCGACCGGAAGACTTGGAAGAAGAGACTTCCGACGCGACCGGAAGACTTGGAAGTAGAAACTTCCGCCGCGACCGGAAGACTTGGAAGTAGAGACTTCCGCCGCGACCGGAAGACTTGGAAGTAGAGACTTCCGCTGTTGGGCAGACTGAAAAGGGTTATCGTTCCACGATTCGGGACCGTAAAAGACACCCTTAAAAAGGGGAAGTCTTTTTTGAACTAACTTATTTGGTTTCGTGGTAAGCAATTTTTTTTTTTTTTTAAAAAACCCATTTACACAAAAAAGAAGGGCAATGACACGCACGTGTCAGTGACACGGAGGAAGGGACGCACTCACTATTTTTAAATTATTAATTGGAAAAATATTTTTTAAGATGCAGTTGACGACCGAAGTTACAAAGACGCTCTCCCGTTTGCCTGTCAAACGGGATTAAGATTAAGATTCGATTTTTTTTTAAAAAAAATGCGGTTGAGATGGAAAACGAGGAAAGCAGTCACGCGACTGATTAGCGCAAAAACCTTCACCCCCCAACTATTTTATATAAAAGAAAAGAAAACCAGTTAAAGTTGCGGTGAGATCTTTCGTACTTCACAGTCGTTTCAGCAGCCAGTGGCTATCCTGTAAGCCGATGACGTGCAAATTTGTGAATTAACCCTCGCAATACAAAAACTCGTGGGGATTGGCGAGTTGTCGGTGACTACAGTGGGTTGTCCAACCTACACAGACTTGATGGGCGGGTCGGGTGGCGAACAAACCCCTGGTGGTATAGAGAGGGCTCACAAATGGACACCTGACGCCCACAGCGGGAAGCATCTTTTGGAACGAGTCGTGTTGTTTTTTTTCTTCCTCGTGACAAAGATTAAGGATTAAAAACGAATCTTTAATCCATATTGATAATTTATTTCTTTAGATACAAAAAAAAAAAAATCTGGAAAATTCTGATGTAATTAAAAAAATAAAAAAACAACAACATACAAACTGTTTATCAACAAAAACGTCGCTAAGAGTTATTAATTAACCGACGTGGCCCGAACCCTTAATACGTTTTTTTTTTTTACTTTATGCAAAGAATTTATTCAGTTTTGTATCTTTAAGGTAATTCTAGACGAAAAAAAAATGTCGGTTCCATTGATTTTGAGCCATTTAATTTATTAAGTCGATCAAAGTTTATATTTTTTTTTTAAAGAATGAGAAACGAAAAATTAAACATGCAGAGACTCTCCTGCGGTTTATTATTGAAAATTAATTAAAAAACATTTATTTTATTTTTTTTTAAAAAAAAAAACAAACTCCAGCTGCTGCAAAACCTGTTTGAATATTAATAATTCGAAAATAGTTTTCTGCAGATATTTGTTACCTAAAGGTTTTTAATTAGCTTATGAAAATTACCTGATAAGCGATTCTTCAGCACACACCTTTGGTCTGATGCGCGGGTTATACCTGATAAATAACTACAACTGAAAGCCTTACATTAGATTATATTAATTAATGCACTTCATTAATTATTAGGAACATTTTTTTTCATATCTACATTTCGGGGGAAATATCTGATTTCTGAAGAAACAAACAAAACCAAATAATTCAAACAACAAGTTTCAAAGCGAGCAGATGACTAAATACTTTACCGAATGGTAATGTTGAGAATGACAGATAGTTTAAACAGAACGCAAACTGTACAGTCTGTGGTTGTTTCCGGTCCATAATAAACAAGTAAAGATACTCAGGTGGCGAATTAATTACTCCCTTTATAACTCTATTAGACCCTACACTGATGACTGATCAACTCGGCTCTATAACTCTATTGAACTCTACACTGATGACTGATCAACTCGACTCTATAACTCTATTGAACTCAACACTGATGACTGATCAACTCGGCTTTATAACTCTATTGAACTCTACACTGATGACTGATCAATTCGCCTCTCTCTATAACTCTATTAGACCCTACACTGATGACTGATCAACTCGACTCTATAACTCTATTGAACTCTACACTGATGACTGATCAACTCGCCTCTCTCTATAACTCTATTGTACTCTACACTGATGACTGATCAACTCGGCTCTCTCCTCGACTCTATAACTCTATTGAACTCTACACTGATGACTGATCAACTCGACTCTATAACTCTATTGAACTCTACACTGATGACTGATCAACTCGACTCTATAACTCTGTTGTACTCTACACTGATAGGCTGATCAAGCCAACTCTCTCAGTAAATCTCTAATAGATGATAAATGCTTTCATTCTAAAATCATTTTATTATTTGAGGTTTTGTGATTTATAAGCAAGTCAGATGAATTGTTAATAGTATTCAATTTATTCTCGCTTTGACAATATGTCTAGTATCTTTTGTATGAACAGCAGTTTCGTAATACAGTGATTCTGCATAAAAATCACGCTGCTTTTTAGTAGCATCATCATCATCAGCTAATAAAATTATAGAGGCACCACTTTAGATTACTGACGTATAAAATATAGCTGTTAACTCAGTCTTCTCTTGGGTCGACGGCTCTGTTAGCAACATAACCCTGAGTAATAGAGAGTACGACCCTGTCAGCGTAGAGTTCAGTCGTGCAATCAGGGTAGAAGGGTTTACGTTCTCTCATTTAACAAAGGATTAATTTTCTACAGTAAACATTTAGCGATGTAAAAACTATTTCCGATTTCAAAATGGAATATCAAGGAATTGAGAAAGAGAGAGAGAGAGAGAGAGAGAGAGAGAGATGGTGAGAGAGAGAGAGAGAGAGATGACGTCAGTAGAGAGACGGAGTGATTACGTCAGTACGGAGAGATGACGTCATAGGGAAAGAGAGAGATGATGGAGAGAGAGAGAACGAGGTACGGAGATGACGTCATTAGAGAAAGAGAGAGATGATGGAGAGAGAGAGAGCGAGAGAGAGAGAGAGATGATGGAGAGAGAGAGAGTGATGGAGAGAGAGAGAGATGACGTCAGTAGAGAGACAGAGTGATGACGTCAGTACGGAGAGATGACGTCATAGGGAAAGAGAGAGATGATGGAGAGAGAGAGAACGAGGTACGGAGATGACGTCATTAGAGAAAGAGAGAGATGATGGAGAGAGAGAGAGTTGATGGAGAGAGAGAGAGAGAGAGATGACGTCAGTAGAGAGACAGAGTGATGACGTCAGTACGGAGAGATGACGTCATAGGGAAAGAGAGAGATGATGGAGAGAGAGAGAGAGAGAGATGACGTCATTAGAGAAAGAGAGAGATGATGGAGAGAGAGAGACTTTTAGTTGTATCTCTTTTATAGTTGCCAGCTTCCGACTAATCTCTCGTAATCCATGTCACTGCAACGATCTTTTTTTCGCCGTAATTTTTAGGCTATTCGGACTTTGTATGTTTCACTTGTTGAAATGAACTTCCTCTATCTTTAGCTATCCAGACTCTATTTTGAATCCTTTTCTCATCATTCTCTTAATTTATTTATGTTAAAATGAATCTAAATCTTGCCCCGGATTTTGTTTTGGAGGGGGGGGAAATGAAACTGAATTATGAATGATATTTGTTTTAGCAAAATTTATATTCCATTCCGAAAAAAAGAAAAAGATTTATGTTTTTAGGCTACTTCGTAATCGACATCGCTAGATCTCATTCCTCCTTCCGCTCGCCGCAGAAAGTTTCGCTTTCTCGTATTTTAGAGATAGAAGCAAAAAAAAAAAAAAAATTTACAGCATTTAAAACCAATTTCTCTAATCTTTGCTCAGCCATTACACTTTCGCATTGAAATTACAGCGACTTTCATTTTATAGCAAGAAAGTCTATTTAAATGTCAATCGCTCCAAGTCCTCGCGAGGCTTAGGAAGTCCCAAAGGCCGGGGTTAGAAAACTTCCAGTTTTGTCCTTGCCACCGTGTTTTAAATGCGTTCAAATGAAAGCCGGCTGGAATAGCATCACTGTAATGGTATCCGGCTCGATTTCGTTTGGACGTCCTTAGTACAAGGTAATGTGGGTGGAAGGGAGGGACAATGATGGCATCAGGAGGGCCAACGGCCTTTTAATCGGCTCTATTTTTTAAAAAATTATTATTATTAATAATAACGAGGTATTCATTTACGCTTGGATCAGGTGCAATCTGGCATCTGGCCATGATCAGACTAGTGACCTCTTGGTTTCCAGAATGGAAACTCTGACCACGTCTACCAATCCAGGCCAATAGCCCTTGATGGCTCCGAGGAAGTCTTTTATCTGTACACAGCCATTCGTTTAGCCATGTTAAACAATACATCCAGTTAATCCAGTTTTCATTTAATTTTACCGATTACCGCTAATTACCGCGCTCTGTCCGTACGGTTTATAAGCCGCGGGAGATGTGCGGAAATCAGTCTCCGCTCTATCGTTCTAGATCCTCTCGCCGGAAGAAAAGCCAAATGCTTCATTCACTGTTTATGCTGCGATTACTGCAAATTACTTAATATTTTTTAAAAAAAAAAATTTTTAACTTCTTGATATGGGAATAACGAATACGAAAGAAACAAGAACTTTAAACTATATATATTTTACACAATCCACGGTTGAAAATTGTTGTGAATCCTTTTTGTACTCTCAAGTAACTTTCCTAACTACCTCTTCTGATTACCTGTATTGAAGCAGGGGGAGGGGGCTGTTAAAATTCATCTTCATGGTCTTAATAGAGCTCGGTGTTTCCATCAATTTTCAGGTTTGCCCTGAACCGAAACACGTCTCGTTCTTTATGACAGGACTGAATTCTCATTCTTTTTTTCAGCGTCGCTGTTGGGCATCAGTAAAAGTAAAATTTACTTCACCGCTGTACCGTTGTTTTGAGATCTAGAATAGCAGCTGACTTTAAGATCTAAGTACCCCCCCCCCGAGATGACACTAATGCGAAACTAACAGCTTGGCGGTGCTTGTTAACTCGCAGAATTGCGGTTTGCTTAACTTCTTCGGGAAAACCCGAGTTTGTCATTAGCTGATAATCAACAAACTCATCATACAAAGGCTCGTTCCTTCTTACAGTGAAGTGGAGTATATAAAAAAGTGTGAAATGAGAAATATTCTTTCTCAACCTTGCAATTATCAATCCTATCTATCGCTACTACCATCAGCTGCTATTTCACTTAGAATCCCCAATTAAGAAATTACACTCCATTTTGTACAAAATATGTGACCAGATCAAAATCAGTTTCCTAGATGACCCAAAGTTGACAAGTTGTGCATATATGTTGCGGACCCAACAGCACTGGTGAGCAGCTGCATAGAACACTGTGGCTTGTCACCCGGATGTCATATCATTTATTCGTGTAGTTTTGCCAATAAACGGTTGTTGATTCGCTCTCTGTTTTTGTGAGACCAGAAACGAATTACCTGAGTTGTTCTTCAGACAAGCTTCGAGTTGATCTCTTTACGCAAACTTGGTGAAGATATTCTCGTACACACTCGAAAAACCTTGAAATAACAAGGTAAATGCATAGATCTGATCTCTGTAAGAGTTGGTTAAAATGTGTGAAAGTAGGAAGCACTGCCTGGTAGAAGAGTATGTGTATCTCAGTCACTGGATATTCAAATGCCTTTCTCAGTCTCTAAAGTCTTGCTTGAGGCTCAGACTCACGTAAGAGGTAAAACACGTGAGGACTGTATTGCTTCGATATATGTTCCGCTAAGCTTTTCAGGCTAACTCACCTAGCACTTAAATGCTCAATGATGTCTCTGTACTGAACACCACGAATTTCAGCCAGCTGGTTTTTCTCTACGGGTGCTCAAAATAGTGGAAAATGTCATCATAAGTAATCTTTACTAAACTGAATTTTTTTCAGATTCTTTGATTGCATATGAAGAAACCATCTTATGAAAAATATAATAGATACAACTCGTAAAATACACAGCATCTTTGGAATTCTTCTCTCTGGTCTTAAGTTTTGCATTCCAAGATTGACAGATGTATTTGTCAAGACCAATTCCTGCTCGATTATTTCACGGACTTTCGCGCTTACTTAGAATTTGGTCCATTTTGTCAATGCATTCAGCAGCTGATGCAGCTGTTGGCAGTATATCCAAGAATCAACCTGTGACTTTATGAGTGTTTATATCAAACAGATACGCCTTCATTTCGTTGCTGTCTGACTCGCCAATTGTCAAAGAATATGATAGACTTCATTTGTGTCCCCAAATTTTCACTCAGTGGTGGAGAATGGCATCATTAATTATACAGTATGTTTTCGCGTGAGTTGAGGAATAGTTCTTGGCAATATCACCATCAGTGTGAATGTCTTAACAGTAGACCCAAATGGACAAAGACGCAAATGGGTTAATGTTCCACATGGAATTTGCAGCTAAAATCTCAGCTTTCACTGTATCGTAAGCAGCTTAAATTTATCACACCCAGGTTTAAAGTAGGTAGATTCTGCAAACACGAAACTCCGGATGCATAAGATTTCTCAGGACTTTTGCCTTTCGCAAAGCTTTTGTATATCTATTGAACAGCAGAATTGTTATAAAAAAGTGATAAAATGCAGATGAAGAAGACGCAGTCAGATCATTGCATTCATTTAAGCAAATAATGAAGTTAGTTGCATTTAGGCAAAATGGAACGGAGAAGAATTTTCTCGTGGCTGCGCACCTAGCGGCGAGTTCTCAGTAGGAAATATCGCGCCAGTCAGTTTAACAGCGGAAGGGAAGGACAGGACTACAACTTGATCTTGCGGTATAAAAATTTCGGAAAAACTATCCTAGTTCGTAAGGGTTAAACAGATTTATTACACGTTTGAATTTTTTTTTTTAAAAAAGGAAGATCCAAACGCCATGCTTTCGATCGAGCTTCTCTTTCCCCTTCCACCGGCCAGATTGCTTTCTCTTTATTTGGGAGGTGGGAGAGTTTGAACTCGAGGCTCGGAAGCCGTTTGATCGACCATCGTTGTGAATGCGATTTTCTCGACGAAGGAAACATCGACCGTTCCTTCATAATGGGCAGCCGAAATCAAAAGGTAGTTTTGTGCCAGGAAGCCTTTTCAGAATGTAATAGTATTCATACACGCGAACGCTATAATAAATACCGACTTGAAAAGATTCGCTTATTGATGCTGTTTATTCAGGAATGAAAGTTTCTTCTTCAGTCTGGTTCTCCCCCTCCAGAACCTCCGTGAGAACAAGGAGTAAAAAATTCTATTTAAGATAATTTAATTTATATATAATAGTTACAAAGACATTGCCAGCAGCAACAAGAACAGAAAGAACGGTCAGACAGGCAAAGACATGGGGCGACGGATTTGGAATTTATTTGCGTCTGAGATTGTGAGTTATTCGTAGCCACTCTTTTGGATCAATTCTTAATAAGCGCCGACTGCTTCATTCCTCCATCTACCCTATGATTTCTATTCTTCAAATTATTTCAGCTTATTATTTTGTTTTAACATTAAGCTGGAGTTTTCCAAACATTTAATTTGGAGAGAGTCTTTCTAGCCTCTCTCTTTTTTTTTTTGTCTCTCTCTCTCTCTCCGCGGCGCTTAATTCGTACCTGCCATTTATTTTCCCAAGACATCGGAAACATCCGGCGGCCGGCTGCTGGAGTCTTCAACGACTTTTCGCTCGAACGCTTCTTCATTCCTCTTCTGAGCTGCTGCTGTAGAAGAAGACACGTCCGAATTAAAGCACTGAAATACTGCAAAAACCCCGATAATCTAGTCTCTTTGATGATTAATCTCGAACCAAAACTTGTAAGAGATTAGTTACCTTTATTTTCCTTTGATGTCACCGTAGAGGCTGCGTCTCCCGTCTTGTAAACACCTATCGGTAAAACATTGATTTTTACTAAATTATAGATTGTTTTTTTCAAAATTCGAACTATTAACAAACACGTATACAAAAAACACTAACAATAAACGATAGCATCAAATTTTATTTAACCTATGTAAAGAATTGTGAGTCTATAGACGTCGATAAATAAAGTAGAGTTATTAAATATGGTTATGACGTTATGGAATTATTGTCAAGATGGTGTAGAATTGGTACGACCCTAAATTAGACACGGTATGATGATTCTACATGGATAGTGTTACCACGAATCTCCAAAAAAGTAATGGTTTTAGACCAGTGTCTTCATGATGACGCCGGTTGAGATATTTTTGCTTCTCTGAAGAAACGCTGGACGACAGTTCATCCCTGACTCACATGAAGAACTATAAAGCCGTCTTCACCTGGTATTTACCAAATGTCTGCTAACTTTCGTGCTTAGTGTTATTTATGCTAATATCTAAAGCTGATGTTTTGACTCGTTATGGTAGCTATTAAAAATAATTATGAATTTGTGTCCAGTAAAAGCTGTTATAATCCCTTGGAATGAGCTGTGATGTTTTGAAGACAACAATTACACATCTTTGCGTATATTTTAGACTATGGAAGGCAGTCTTTATGACTTCTTGCAACGATTTGTTGTGATTCTCTAGAGAGAATCTTTATAGGTCTTTGGATAAAGTTGCTTAGAATAAAATCGTTATACTTTCTGGGGCACAGTTTCGATCATAGTCGTCTCGATTCCCTGGCGTATGCTGATGTAATTTTCTGAGGACTGCGGCTCTCTGGAGCGAGATTATTTGAGAAGAGACGTTATGTTTCTTTGGCGTGAGTTACTCGGATTCTTTCGGGAAAATAGTTCTAATTCGCCGTGGAAAGTCGTTATGTTCTTCGACAGCAATCATATTCTTCGATCAAGTGAATTATTATAGATCTCGGTTTGGAAATGAAACGGTTCAGATCTGTTTCATTTTGCCATAAAAGACATTATCGACGCTGAATTAAGGAATTATGCTTATTATTGGTACGTTTTTCGTCATATAGCATTATTCTTGTTATTATTGCACAATTCGTAAAAAATTAACCGATGGTTTATCCGAAAAAAAAATAAAAACAAAATGTGTACAATTAAATTCTCTCAGTTATCTCAGACCTATTTTTCGCATGAGGATCGTGAAGAAGCAATAGGCGCATATGTTGTTGCAATGCCTGTGCTTCTGCAGCATTCCCGCCTGTCTCTTCTAATTATCCTACTTTCTGATATGACCTCTATTAAAAACGTTCTGCCGAAAAATCAATCTGCGTGATCGATTCTCGTTGAATACCTAGCCTCTGCCAGTGTTCGGCCAGCTGAACGGCCCATGAGGCATTGACAGTCTCAAGTGATTTGCCAAGGTAGACGGGGGGGGGCGTGGCAGCCCCGGTCGCCGCGTGGCTTCATATCGATCGGAGCCGACGAACAAAGATGCCGGACTGTCATAAAACGGATGATGGCGAGCCTTGAACCAGATCTCTGATCTGAGATCAGTTCTCCTTTCGTTTTAAGTCGGTGATTTTTGTATTGGGTTAATGGATTTTGGGGGGAGAGGGAAAAAAGTGGTGATTGCTGTCGATGCGGTTGTAAGGCGAGTGACAGGGAAAGCCAATCTGGGAGACATGAGTTGGTTAAACAGCCGAGTCATGAAGCTACGAGCGATCGAACTTTAAGGTTTCCGTGTTGAACGGATTCCCGCGAGTCGAACCAGTCTTCAACTGGCTTTGACTGTTCTATGCCGTCAGTTTGTGAAGAACAGAATTTCGGTACAATATGAAAAGTGATTGAATCAGCCGTTCACGGCCCGGTCGAGGAACACCGAATCTTATTTCCTTACTCGACTGATCCGGGCCCTGGAGGGAGACTGAGGATTCTGCCGCACTAGTCTGTTCCTTCACACGGTGGCGACATCACTGTCCTTTTAAAAATCTTCTCTTGGACGGAACTGGCGCGCAGACGTGTAGGTGGTTTCATCGCCCTGATGAAACTTAACCTAATGTTAGAGTTCCATCTGCGTTCGCCTCGTGAAAAGAAGAAAGAAACTGCATCGAGAATATTTCCCAAGTTCGTCACGTAGACGGACCAAGAGCTGTGGGCTGGCCGTATCAAAGGAAACCGGATTAAGGGAATGTGGCCCTTTTTATATCATGAAAGAAAATATTCCTGTATAGAAATTCGAATTTAAGAAAAGAGATGTAAAGAACATGAATCGCCGAATCGACGATCCAGATCCAGTGCTTACATCTCGCCATATCCTCCCCTTTTCTGAGACTAAATCTGATCTTTCGTTCAGTTTTCATAAATTAAAAAGCAACGGATTAGAATTTAAGTTTGCAGAAAATTGCGTAATCCGTAAAAGACCGCTAGGCTTTAGCTTGGATACTGCTGCTGCTGCTGCGCTAATTATTCGATTCTCGTGTTAAATCCCCGATCACGGACGAACAGATTCTTATGAGAAAATATCTAACGAAATCCGAACTTCGTCGAATTTGGTTTGCAGTCTCTCTCTCTCTCTTCTCTCTCTCTCTGTCTCTCTCTCTCTCTCCCTCTCTCTCTCTCTCCATCTCTCTCTCTCTCTCCATCTCTCTCTCTCTCTCATCTCTCTCTCTCTCTCTCCATCTCTCTCTCTCTCTCTCTCTCTCGCTCTCCTCTCTCTCTCTCCTCTCTCCTCTCTCTCTCCCCTCTCTCTCCATCTCTCTCTCTCTCTCTCTCATCTCTCTCTCTCCATCTCTCTCTCTCTCTCCTCTCTCTCTCTCTTCTCTCTCTCTCTCTCTCATCTCTCTCTCTCTCTCCTCTCTCTCCCTCTCTCTCTCTCTCATCTCTCTCTCTCTCTCTCCAGCTCTCTCTTCTCTCTCTCCTCTCTCTCTCTCTCTCTCTCCATCTCTCTCTCTCTCTCTCTCGCTCTCTCTCTCTCTCTCTCTCTCTCTCTCTCTCTCTCTCTTCTCTCTCTCTCCAGGACTCTTGTTTCAGGTAAAAAAAAAAAAAAAAAATTTTTTTCTTCTTTTTGAAATAAGTCAGTCATCTTGTTAAAGATCCCGCACACTTTTGTCATTTGGGAAACGGCCAGAGCCCTTTGAGTCCCCCGCTTTTCTTTTCGTTGAGCAATTTAAGGGAATTGTTTTATTTAGTTGGTGACGCCCATTCTCTTTTACTAATGGCACCGCATTTACGCCCGCATATATATATATATATATATATTTCTCGACGCGGGAAGTATCGTCTTTGGCGGCCTGACCGTAGTTTATGCTGCCCCGCTCGACTACAAAACGGAGTAAAGAAAAAAAAATGACGCTAGATGTCGCTGTTCTTGTTTAATGGTTCTGTTGTCTTCCGGAGCGGAGCTGCGGCTCAGGGTTTCGTTTTTATTTAACAAGCGCCGATACGTAAACGGTAACCATGCCAACCATTTAAAGCGCTTCCACCGGAGTACATTTTCAGGAAGACGTGTTCCGATTCTGTTTTTTTCTTCTTCTTCTTCTTCTTTTTTTTAAAATATTTATTTATTTATTTATTTTTAATTACCGAAAGCGCGCGCGCAGGCGGGAAGGGTATCGCGGTCAGACTTTCTCAACGAGCCGACAGAGAGGAATAAAGTGCGGCGGGGTTTCCGTCTCGATCCCGATTGCATTCGTCCTTTGCTCATAATGCGGCCAGGGGGGGGGGAAGCAGGAGATGAAGCCCGCGAGCGGTTGGCGGCAGACTGGAGACAGGTAACACACAGCCCCGACAAAAATCAGGGTCATTTAAAATTGTCTGCAATGTTATGACTGATTTCTGTGCTGTTCGGTCTGCTGATTTCAAATATGGCCACCATTTTTTTCTCTATCACGTAAGAATTTGTCACGAAGTGAATCCGAAAATATGAGAAAAGAGACTATTAATACGTATTCTGTTTGAAACATTTATTTGCAAAAAAATTCTTAAAAATAGTTTCCTTTACAGAATTGTTGATAGAAAACCGTTCTCAACACTTACTCACCATTACAAGTCCTTATACTTCCCTTTCCGTTTTCCCTCAAAGCTCCTTTTGGTACTTTTTCTCTTGTAGGCAGCTTGTGGCTCTTCTCTGTGCAGCATCCAACAGTAGTCAGCAATCGTGTTGACGTTCCACCTATCCTGGTATCTGCGTTCCATCTCCTTGATATCTTGATGAAATCCTTCCCCCTGCTCTTCACTAACAGCACCAAGTTTTACGGGGAAGTAGTCTAAATGAGAATTCAGGAAGTGCATCTTCAAGCTCACCGAACAACCCAACTTTTTGAATTTCATCAGCATGTTTTCCACAATACACTTAAAGTTGGGGTCCTTATAGTTCCCAAGAAATTTCTGTACAATTTCTTTGAAAGCTTTCCAGGCCTCTTTATCAACTGTTTCCATTTTTGTTTCAAACACATCGTGATCATCTTTCAGAAGTTTCCGAATATCTGGACCGACGAAAACACCTTCTTCCACTTTTGCTTCTGATAGTCCCGGAAACTTGTTGCGCGGGTATTTAACACAATATCCTTCTTTTGTCAGAGTCTTTGCAAATTGTTTCATCAGTCCAAGCTTGATATGAAGTGGAGGCAGGAGGACTTTCCTTGGATCAACCAAACTTTCCCGTACTACATTTTTGCTTCCAGGTTCTAATTCTACCCCACACGGCCATTCCTTTTTGATCCAGTGTTGGCCCCTATCCCGGTTGTCCCATTCACACCAGAAGCAAGGGTACTTGGTTTATCCTCCCTGCTGTCCAAGAAGCATGGAAATTACTTTTAGATCGCCGCATATCGTCCATCCATGATCCTCGTATTTCAGTTCGGTGAGAATTAAGGCCAAATTCTCATAGTATTCTTTCAGATACACAGAATGCCCTACTGGTACTTAAGCGTACTTGCTGCCATTGTGGAGAAACACTGCTTTGAGGTTTCTTTTTGACGAGTCAATAAAGAGCCTCCACCCCTTCACGTCATACTGTATGTTAAACCTCTCCATCAGTCCAGGGACATCGCTACAGTGAACCAGACCACCTTTTATTTTGAAAAGTATGGAATGAAATATTTTTCCCTATTTCTAAACCATGAGAAAGAGGTACCAGGGGCCAACCAGTTCTTTTCCTTTAACCTAGAGGCTAACAGTTCTGCTGCATCTTGGAAGACCCAAGTCTCTGACTAAGTCATTCAATTCAAGCTGTGAAAAAAGTTGGGGCTCGCTGCTGCCTGAAACATCGTGAAAGTCCTCATCAGAATCCTGGCCTTTTCCAGAGTCTTCAGGCCGGTCTTCTAGTTTTTCTGGAGGTAAAGGTACTGGTATATCTTGGCCGTGAGGTACAGGGCGTATTGCCGACGAGGGGTTCGGATAGGAAATTTCTTTCTTACTTTTTAGATTGAACCCCTGTACGTTACAAGAACAAAAGTAACAGTCATCACTGTGATTCTGGGGTTCCCTCCAGATCATATGGATCCCAAAACGGAAAGGTTTTTTCTCACCCTGAGACCACTGTCTAGTTCTTCCACACAGATAGAACCCACTTTATCTGGGGCCCAGGACTTATCCTGGACACCAAGTTTCACACCAAAATACTCATAATACACTTTCTTAACAAAGTCTGTTTCTTCACTACAGAGTCCCCACAGATGTAACAAAGGTTATCAGGTGCATTAAGACAACCCCCATTGCAGCCATTTAGTGCTCTTATAAACAGAAGAAAACCAAAACCACTAAGGAAAAACGTAAACTTCTGCAGAAACGACAGATCTGGAAAAGTACACTGGTTATGACGGAACCTTCTCACACAAAGATCTAATTGCGACTGAGTCCAAGTAGGGAGCGTGGAGAGGGGGAAACCGAAAAGAGTAGAAAAAATAAAAGCTTATTTTTTAGTTTAGAAGCTTAATACAGTGATTCTGGAGATATTGACATCGATAATTTGGGTTTGTGGGAAAATGGTACGTGATGAAATTTTTAAACTATTTTTACTGAAAACAGCACCCAAAAATCTATAAGAATCAGCTGTTAGTTTTCGGACAATTTTTCCCTTGCAGGCCCCTGTGTAATGTAACGTTCTTCTGGCCATTGCCTCTGTGTTTGGTGCCCTCTAATGGCATTAGTGCCACCCAACATTTGTTCAGGTTTAAAGAACTTACTACTGCTTCCGTTTGCAAAAATTACGGGAGCTACGGAGAATAATCGTAACTAATGTTTGACGTATATAGTTTAGAGTCACCGGTTTAAAAAAAAGCAATCTAAATGCAATACATTTACTAATAAACTAAAGTGATTTATTATATGCAATGATGCTTTGTAGAATTTTCTATACAACTGTACTATATCTCCTAAAATCACCGTGCTTATTCCCGTTACGCCTTTAAAATCGGTAGTGTCATTAAGAAATGTTTCCCGATTCCAAATATTCTAAAATCCTACCTATCAACTAAGTTAATTTAATTATATGAACCTATACCCAAAATAATATTTTATAATTGCCATTACAATTTAGTGCATGGCTCCTCAAGCGCATCTCTGATGTCACGCGAAGCTTTACCGTGGGAACGACGCAGACTAAGTTGAATTCGAATTTCTACATCACCAGATTTTTATTTTTCCTGTTTGGGTGGGGGGTGCTGCGACGCGGTCCACAGTCGTAGACATTATGAACGTGATTGAGGCGTCGCAAAAAAATTCTGTCTAGTAATATGCCATTGTTTACTAAGCTATTAGAAAACAAAGAGTGCATCCTTTGGGACATTCTATGTATATACAGCTGTCCCCCGGTGTTCGCGGGGGTTACGTCCCTTGAGCACCCGCGAAGAGTGAAAAACCGCGTATATTGGACGTGGTCCATAAAAATGCCTATAAACGTCAAAATATAACGTAAAATATAATAAAAAATATATAATAATAATTTAATAAAAAATACAACACTCAGAGAAACACTCGAGATAGCTACACGCGGTAAACTGGGATGATGCTGGGCTGCATCTGCCTGAGACAGCGCCTCGTGGGCGGCAGCCAATCAGCAGCGAGGAGAAATGAATACCGCTCTCCGATTGGCTACTTTCAAACCTCCAGCCAATAGTGTTTATTTTATATTGATATTTTGCTGAATTTATGTTAGTATTTATATTACAAAATTAGTAAATTATATTGTTATTAATAATTTAGCGTTAAAAGCGTGAAAAAATATATATTGCCACGAAAAAAGCCATAACAAAATCGCGGAAGATATTTGCGATTCCGCGAATATGCGGGGGTTTCCACAAACAATTATTAGTTAGGTTCTAAGGGAAATTCCGCGAATAACCGGGGGCCGCGATTACGCGGGGGTCGACTGTACATCTATATAACACTAGAATATATTTACTAGAAACGTATTAACAGATCTCGAAGCTTGAATGAGATGCACACATTTCAAAGAAAAAAAAAGACAAGTAGTTTTTCACAAGAATGACAATGTAGAACTTTTTACGCCTTTCTATTCTCACGCCGTAAACATTCTTCTCCTTCTTCTTGTTTTTCAATGTACATCTTCGAAAAAGTATCCTACATCATGAAATACAAATGCATGTTTAAAAAAGCAAAGAGGACGATGCCATGTTGTCTTGGTGCAAAAATCATTTATTCATCTCTCGTGGAATGTAGAAAGCAGCTTCCATCCATCCCCTTCGTTATCTGCTTCTGTTCCAGACATCGACATGTAAAATAAAATATAAAATTTTGTGGCTGACGTCAGGATTTCGAATATTTTGATTTTTGACAGGTGAATTTTTCCCCCCAAGACATCAGCTACGTGTTCTTTGTGCGTTTAAGTGAAGCTAATGCGGGTTGATCCGAAAGTGGCAGATTTTTTATGGAGTGCCCCAAATCGCTTTCTCCAGAAGCAAAGTAAACTGTCCCCGCGGTCAATACAAAAAAAAAATAAAAACATTTAGAGAATAAACTGAACTAAATACAACATCACCGAAATATAAATTTGCATACTGTCTTGCACATTAATTAAATTAACGTACAAATCGCAAAATGGTAGTTAAAATTGTTTTCATCTTTAATATATGTATAGTGCATTATAAAATTTATAAGGAAGAATACAGGTGAGTAGAAGAATCACCAAAGACAAATGTCGTTTCTATGTGCTGTGGGTTGAATCTGTTTTCACTGGACAGCCATGGTTAAGGGTTCGAATCCGATTCCCAGTCGGGAACCGGCTCGGTTGGTGTACCTCCCTGGCAGAATCTTCTTCACCCAGCCGACCGCGTCGTGGTTAACTGTTGATTGGCTTGCACTCTGACCACCGG
This sequence comes from Nautilus pompilius, assembly GCA_018389105.1. NCBI lineage: Eukaryota > Metazoa > Mollusca > Cephalopoda > Nautilida > Nautilidae > Nautilus > Nautilus pompilius. The sequence continues at coordinate 73,267 of JACATO010001877.1, read as the reverse complement.
TCAAAAGCCTGCAACCATACCTAAGTTACTACTTGCTTGGTCATTGCCGCTCAAACGGTCTTTACCATACCTGGGTAACCACTCGCTTGGTCACCAAGGCTAGCCGCCTACACACACACACACACACACACCTTTCCCTTTCAGTCAGCCCATTACTTTGAAATTTCCTTGAACCTCGAAAGTCAGAAGATGGCTCGCCAAAGAAAACACACCCTACAATAAGAATTAACACCATTGTATAGAGGAAACGAAACAGTCACCTGAAAGCCAAAGTTAATCGTACCGAGGCGTGAGGCAGTTCATCTGTATCAAGATAAACGGTACGAGATGAATGTTCACCTTCAGACGTACTATGCATCAAGAACGTGCATAAATAACGTGTTTGTAATATCAGAGACTATTTATTAGATTTTATGAACCCAGTGCAACCCGATGGTTTGTTTTAGATAGTAGTTATGCTACCTGGTATAGAAATGAAAGTACTTATCTCATCATGGTTGTCGGAGCACATAAAAACTCCTCCTTGAACTAAGTGCATATTGATTCTAGTGCTCAACCGTAGATTTTAAAACTTTAAAGGCTGTAAAACTAAGGTGGTTCATAGGCAGGCCTATTTCGGCTTGACAGCCCGACGCGTTTCCTTGGTAACGCCAGGCGGGTTTATGTATTCGCTTTTAGCCAGACCGGATTAGCGTCAGAAAATTTCATTTCTTTCCTGGATATTGTGTAAAACAAAGCGAAGGGGTTGCAAACTAAGATGCTGCTGCTGCTGCCTAGATATTTCCGGAACTTTGCCTTTCCTTGCTCTAATATTATTGTTGTTTTTTTTTTTTTAATGCTCGGTCTGGTTTTCCCGGTTCTGCTTTTCGGGCGAATTGATTTTGGTCTGAAAACCAGTGCAGTCGGACGGGAGGAGATTGTGCGCTTGTCGGGAGCGTGAGAAAGGTCTTGGAAGTCAGAAAGGATGACTGACAATAGCATCAGCACAGATACCTAACTAAGCCTAAGAATAGCGCGAAGTAGCGAGGCAAAAGAAGATAGCTTTTGAGTTGAATAAAAAGTTTTCTTACTTATGAATGATTTCATTACCTCTAATAAAAACGATCGAAGAGAAAGAGAGAGAGAGAGATGACGTCAGTACAGAGAGAGAGAGATATGACGTAAGTACAGATAGAGTGAGATATGACGTCAGTACAGAGAAAGAGAGAGATATATGACGTCAGTACAGGGAAAGAGAGAGATGACGTCAGTACAGAGAGAGAGAGGGGGAGAGAGAGATATATGACGTCAGTACAGGGAGAGAGAGATGACGTCAGTACAGAGAGAGAGAGAGAGAGGGAGGGAGAGAGATATATGACGTCATTACAGAGAAAGAGAGAGGGAGAGATATATGACGTCAGTACAGAGAGAGAGATTCGTTATGAAATAGATGGAATGACACAAAAAAGACCGATGTCGCAAAAATACTCACAAAACAATTTTATCCCTCGTCGTACTTAGTAGGGGAGGTAACTGAACTAGCATGCGCCCTTAACGTTAAACAATTTTTTTCAGCTGTAAAGAATTTAAATAATCAAAAATAGATTGTTGTTTATGTTGTCATAACGAGAGTACAAGTATAGATGCTGAATCATTTCTAAAAAATGATGAGCTTTCTTTTTCTCTAATAGCAATAATAATATTAAAAAAGGAATAATTTCTCATTGAAGATGGTTAGTGAAAAGAACAATTTGTTATCAAAATATTGTGTTGTTGGCACCCTTTTAAGGCATCTCCCAGCAAGTTTGTAGGTGAAGGGAAAGAAAAACGAAAAGCCAACAGTAGAAGGAAGCGGCCTGATTTTTAGTTCCGAAACTTTGAAGGGGCCAGTAAGAAAGGTGACTAGGGCAAAGCGGGTGCTCTGATGGTTAGCTATGACATGCTTTCAGGAGAGGTTAGAGAATCTGATTTCTGGTGTTGATAGAAAAACATTGACAGACTGTTGCGCCAGACATGAAAAATGGGAAAGCGTTAACATTGGTTTAATTGCAGATGAATAAGGAATTTCGGATAGGTGAGATAACAATGCTTAGAAAGGGCATCATTTACACAAGCGGAAAAATGGAACACCTTGGCAGGAAACTTTAGATCAGGGTGATGAAAGAACGGTAAATGCTATGAAAAGGGAGTTTAACGAAAGCGTATAGCAGAGACGTCATCAAAAGCTTTGAATATAGCTCGGGCAAATACATGATTCTCAACAAAGGATTCGAAAGATGAAGATTCAGAGAAAGATAGAAGCTGCTTAATAATAACAGTTTTGATGTCTTTAGAAGAATAATTAAAAAGAAGTTCGGGCAATAAGACGACAGTTAAATGGATTAGATATATTGTCCATTTCTTAGGAAAGGAAAGACATGGGCATGTTTCTAATATGATGAGAAGATAGCTGGAATATGAAAGCTTGTACAGACAGATAAAAACAGGAAATAACTCAGGGGCAGATTTTTAACGGGATTATTTGCTTTAATGTAAATTAAATTTAAAAGGTGGATTCCCTTGTTGTGAAGGAATCTGCGGACATCTTGCTTGTTGATGGACAGTAGGTGGAAGAGTTTCCCAAAAGTCATCAAATGTTGAATTGGAGGATGGTCGGATGAAAACAAACAGACATTAAAATACATTTTCCCTGTTTGATATCTTTTTGATATTTGGTATAATTCCATATTTCTTCAGTTGTCTCTCATTTGGCTTTGAAATCATCTTCAGCTCACAAGGCGACTATATAAACTTCACCTTAATTAACTAAGTACATTGAAATTGCACAATTTAAAACAATACTTTGTGCTTTGGGCTCTTTGTTGTTTATGTTTGTTTTGAAATTGTGTAAGAATTCTACCTGTGTATTATCTATGGAAGCTCTCTCATTTTCATCTGTCGCAGTGGAACCGATTGCCATCGAAAAACAACCAATCAAAAAACAGCTAATAAGTTTTGAAAAAAAATGTACCGGAAATAAACGATTCGACAGCAATTCTTGAGATCGGAACAAATCGGAAATAAGCTACCAAACAACTGCTCACAATGTTTAGAAATAACGGAAATTAAAGGCGGGAAAGAAAGTTCACCAGACTAGTGAACAAAACTGAAAGAGATAAAAACAATACCTCAGTCTATATTTAGACAAGCAGATTTGATTTTGTTAAAAATAAAAGCATTTAAATATGTCTAGTTTAATATTGTCTTATGAACTATTGTCTACTTACGTCGAGGAAGTATACAGCCATGATAGGTCACCACTCAGTGATGTCCAATATATTATGGATAATGAATTCAATCTAAATGCACAAACATTGTTCAACAACGAAACCTTTTTCTGTATTTATATGATTAAAATACTTGTAAATCTAACGCTAGATATATGGGGAATGGCAGATTGAAAACAAGTTGATTTTATTTGAAACAATAAACCTTTGTATCAACCAAAATATTCTGGAATTTTTCATTATATTTTAGACGATTAAAAAAACTGCCTGAACTCTCTTTCGATGAAGAAAATTCTGCAGATTTTCAGGAATTCATAATTTTCCCATATATGTATAAATATCCATTCGTGCATTAGCATCTTCAGTCGGCGTGGAAGTGGCTTTTCAACAAAAGCTATTAGTGCGGGATCGTTAAAATGCGTATGGAAGGCGCGTGTTTGATCATAACCGACAACAGATTGCTACCTATGTCAGAAAGAGCCTAACGTTCAGAAATTGTTGGATATCTAGCCTTCCAGTAAGAACCATCGGCACGTCCATTAAAACAATTTTTAAAGCTTCACAATTTTCTCTTTAAACAGATGGATATAGAAAAGAAAAGCAAACTGTCCGCAGTGGAAGAATGGATTTTGACAACGCTACAAAATGGAATTGTCCAAAACGGTAAAATAACTAAGAACGTTTCCAAGATATCGGATAGATTTATCAGAAGATATTTGGTAAAAACATGCTTCAAACCACACATTCCAGCTTAAAAACCAGGACTTGCTGCCAAACCAAGGACGAAGAAAGCTTTAGTTTTATAAGAAATCCTAAATTGAGAAGTAAAGTATCAGAACAGGGTGACATTTGCAGATGAAAGCTTACTTAGTCTTCACGGTAACCACAGTTCTTTAAAAAAAACAATGAAAAACAAAACTGAAAATTTAAAATCAAAATGCATTTTACTTCAGAAACATCCAGAAAATTGACTCTAATTTGCTAATTTTACTAAAAGGAACACAAATGAATTCAAATTAGCGTCTGAATCTTTCAAAAACAGAATTTTGTAAAATCTGCTGATAAACTCCATCTTGATAATGGCTTCTGTTTTTTCCAAGATGAGGCTCAAGACCACGTGACAAAGAAAGTCATCTCTCGATTAACGACAATAAAATTTATCGATCTGAAAACTGTTCCCTGCACTTCTACTGATTTAAATTTAATTAAGAACACGTGGGCAGTGATTGGGGGGGGACCCAGAGAGCGAAAAGTCATCCAATGAATAGAAAAGAGGAGGCCTGGGAGGGTTGGGGTACTTCATCACGTAGGAGCTCGGTCCTCAGACAATACCTGCGTGAAAGAATGCAGTCAATAGAGTGACGAGGATGACAATAACTTTTGTTTTTATAATTGTTGTTTGTTTTGGAGGGGCTAATTTGTTTCTCGATAATCTTTGTTAACAGATGACTGATAAAGATGAAGTATCTTTCCCCTGATGGGGGTGTATGCGTACGTTTTACTCCCCCCCCCCAGCACAAGTCTTCTGTGGGTTAGTTAGTGCCGGGTGCAGGGATACATCAGCGTTGATGAATGACCCAGGCGGAAGCGATCAGTGAAGTCGCTGCATTTCGATTCTTCTTCCACGAGTCTCTCCCCCCCCTCCCCTCCGGCTTTGTCGATGCCATCACCCAAACCAATGAAAAGCTCCCGTCTGCGGTTTCTATAAACGAGCTGGCGGGAACCACAGTCTCGACCGGGATTCGAACCCGGGTCCTCCTTTCTTCGCAGTCTAACGCTGGGCTAACGAACTAAGCTGTTTACCGGGATATTTAAAAAAAAACAACTAACTAATAAGTGAACAGCTGATCTTCTTTTCTTCTTTGATTTATTCTCAATAATAATAATAATAATAATAATAATATAATAATAATAATAATAATAATAAATCGTTTAGCTGTATTAAACGGAAATTTCTATCTCTATTTTCTGCTCGAAACGTCTTAGATGAATGAAAAGAAAATGTTGTTTATTTCTTACCAGGAGACAGAAAACCGATAAATATTCTGACTTCGTTCGAAAAGCTGAGAAATATATCGAGTAACTACCATGATAAAACCATTTCACATCGATGAAAGTAAACTTTCGAACTTTTAAAAACTACGAAAAGTCGGCCTTCTGGTTTTCGCGTGTCAGCCATAAAAACTGATACAAGTAGTAATCGAGTCGCTTCAGAACACAACAACCTGATCAGATCTCCGCTGATGCGTTGAACAATAGACAGACTGGGTTGATTAGTACGGATGTAATATAATAGCTGCTTTTTACGGCGTTCGTTGTTATTAATAGGTGGAAATTTTAACCTCAGATGAATTCATTTTGTTTTAAACAAGTAATTTATTTAGTTCTCAGATGCCTAACATCGGAACGTTCGAAAACTTCACATGACACCAGGTGCTTGCCGAAAGGAACGAAATAAGCCAAAAACAGTACGTAAAACAATAGACTAATTACCTGCCTAAAAACTGATAGTTTTTCCTTTTAAAGAAAAGGGAAAGCTCAGATATACCAATAAAAGCAGATTTTAAATTGGGGTATTTAGCGAAAACAAATAAACGAACGGATTCGTTAGTATGGTTCGGTAAAAGGTTTAACATCAGCAGAAACAAACCTCATGGACTTACTTTCACTTGTTTTTTTCTCTCGCGGGGAATGCCAAAACACATTCCCAGCTTGTACAAATTATCGAAAACAAACTGATACTTTGGAAAGGGGGGGGCATAATTTTCTTTATAAGATTATTCTCAAAAATGTTTTTGCCATTTCTCTTCCTTCTCCTCTTAAAAATGGAATGGTTTCTGTTTTTATTATCTAATGCAATGAAGTCGCTGGAAAAAAAAAACGCATTGAATTATCTCCCCTGGAGACGTCAATGAAAACGAAATGGATCATTGTCCAAGGATTTCTGAAGAACTGAGTTTTTTCCCTGATTCTTCCGTTTAAAAGATTTTTAAGTAATTTTTTTTTCTTTTGATTTTTTGGCCAACTATTTCTGCCGGTAAAAAAAAACAAAAACAGAAACAGAAGAAGCGAACTTCGGGGCTACTTATGGAGACTTCGTGAGATTCTCGAGCGGATTTTGGTAAACGCCGACGGTTCGAATAGAGACGGAAGCGCCAGAGGCGGGCCCCGCGCAGAATTAAACAAAGGGGAACGACTCCCCGAATCCTAATTAAACAATACCAGCCCCCTACACCCCTTCCCCTGCCGCTGTCTCGATCCCTCTTTAATTATTGCTGCTGAGACTGATCCCGACGGGAGAAGGCGCAAACCATTCTTCAGCCTCGGAGGAGAGCTCCGACGCTGATGCGGCCGTTGAGAACTCTCGCGGTGAGAAAGGTATGGAAACCACCCACGGCTAGCGCCCCCGCGCCGCTCTGCACCTGACGACTGTTCAATTATCCCGAACAACAAAGACGGAATTGTTTGCGTATCCAGCAGCATCATAGTCCAACAGCAAGCACGCTGCTTAATTGGCTCGTGCGGCGGCGGCCACGAAGGAAGCCCGGGAGGGGGACGAGGAAAGTTGTAGCCGGGCGCCGCTCGCTCGCCCCCCCCTCTCACCACGGGAGCACAAAATGGCGTTAATTTCGGCTATAAACACCGACAATCGGCGACTAATCAGCTTTTAATAAGTGCTAACAAGGCGCCCAGAGGCACGCAGCGGTCGGGGCGCCCAATCTGTCGAGCTGATTAGAAACAGACAGGAATAAAAGCTGAATTCTCCGCATTTCACGCCCAATTTCCCAGATTTACATCTGCGTAATTCAGTTAAAGAAGCTAATAACAACAGAAACAAAAAAAACCCCAGCAGAACCAATTAGCGGCCGGCATAGTTTTACTCTTCTCTAAGGAACACAATAGTGGGACACAGATGCAGCTGTTAAGCAGGGATACGGCTGCTGATTAACTCCGCAATATATAGATTCAGTTTTTATTGCACAGGTTTCACGTATAAAAGACGCGAAACGGCCGTATTCAGGTGTTGGTGATTATAATTTATTTCGCCGGGGTTCCCCCCCCCCGAATTACCGTCGGCTTATATTTAATTCTTAAAGTAACGGTTGTATCCACGCTTAACCAAACAAGGAACGGCAACGAAAACAAGATCGAAACAGCCCGAACAGATGGAAGAGGGGAGGCGAGGCACGTTGCGCTAATGAAACTGGTGGTCGCAGAGCCACGTGACCGGTGATAATCCGCCCAATCAGAACAGTCGAGAGTCGCGGCTTCGGTGGACGTACAACGCACCGGCTCGAGATATAAGTTATACTACCCAGACCCATAAAGTTCGGGAATTTCAGACATTTACGCGATGCTTCCCGCGGATTTAAAAGGGACATTTGTTTTATAATTTTTGGTAAGAGATGAGGCTGGAAACGATTTGCTTCAGAAGTTTTCGAACAAACGGAGCACCCGGCAGGGTCGATTTCCAAGGATGTGCCAGTAGGCAATGTGGCTCAGTGGTGAGTGTTTTGGCTTCGGGACCTGAGGGTCCTGGGTTCACTTCCCTCTACTGACACACTGTTGTGACCCTTGAGCGAGGTACTTGCTACTGGGGAGTGGCCCGTGTAGGCACTCAGACAGAGGAACCAAGGGCGGGAGATGGATGCTCTATATCCCTGACAGAGGCCAGTCTCCTATGACAAGGAAAGGTCAGAAGAATAAACCATTGCTGAAGACGCCGGAGTGCGCACAAGGACGGTAAATACGCATCCTGCTCTTATGAAATTAGTGATCGCCGAAGAAGGGTATGGCGATGAATCGAAACTTTGGTGGTTTTTCGTAAAAAAAATACGACGCTGTGTAACTCTCCTGTCAAGAAGACGGCAAACTCGGCTACGCGCTATCATCACTGCTGCTTTCTACTTCAGAAAAACCGATATACACGAGTTGACGATCTCCAGAGCGTTGATAAAACGATACATCATTAATTATTTAATACACGGCGTGATACTTCGTGATCATTAATTTAAGCATGCAAACCAGATGAGCAGTAGGATACGTTAAACTACTGCGGGACCTGGTTTCTGCGACTGGAACTGGTGAGTATCGCAAAACAGATCGGGAAAAAACAAACAAGAACCTTGCTGATGGTCAACAGTGCACGAGAAGAAAGATCTTTGTCTCTCCCGTTTCAACATATTCTTTCTTCGCAAAAGAACCAGTAATGATACCATCGGCCTCGGTGCCAGATTTTAAACCCGCGCGCTGGTGCTACCAAAATGACGCAAATGTCTTATGCCTCTCTCTCCATCTCTCTCCATCTCCCTCTCCCTCTCTCTCCATCTCTCTCCCTCTCTCTCCATCTCTCTCCATCTCCATCTCCATCTCTCGCCATCTCTCTCCATCTCCATCTCCATCTCCCTCTCTCTCTCCATCTCCATCTCCTCTCTCTCTCCATCTCTCTCCCTCTCCCTCTCTCTCCGCCCATTCCCACAGGACCAAATCATATCGGGCATCTTGGACTACCACGAACAACAGAACTCCGCTGCGATTCGAAACCCGGCGGGATAATCTGAACCACGCCTATCCAATCGTTTTAACCGCCAGGGGAGAATCAAACCGCTTCCAATCAACTTGGGTGACCGACTACGGCTAGCCTGCAATATTCTAGAGCTATCAACTCGCATAAACTGCTTCACGTCTTCATGATTAATAACCTAAAAAATTTATGCTCTGAATTTTCGTTTTTAAAAGGAAAAAAAAAATCCGTAAACCATTTCAGTATAGAATGCAACAGGATTTCCACCACTGGGTGGCTCCCTAACCCCTGGCTCCCCATCGCTCCTGTCTTTTGTATTCAACAGTTTCCTTATTCTAACTATAAATGGAAGTTGCCTCCAAAGAGAAGACGGCGCTGATCTGAAAACACAATTACTAAAAAAAAAAAAAAAAAACACATGCTAAATACAAATATAAATAAATATGCCAGAAAAGGTGGAACCGAGCCAAATAATACTCGGGTCTTTTCAGAGTTCATGCAAACAAGGCAGCTTCTGCCATTAATCCGGTCGAGCGGCTCCATGGAGACAGGGAAACCATTGAGTCTTTCGCGAAGATCTCCGGGGGAAGAGAAATAATTTGACTGTTAAATTGATTTACGCAAGCGTTGATAACTGCATTTCCTCGTACTTTATTGAATGTTTTAGAATTCTATTATTAAATGAAAAGAATGTTTTATAATATCGAGTAAGTGCAAACAAACTAGAAGATTTTAATTATTCCACGCAAACCTCTATCAGGACTAGGCGATGTATAGATACCTATAACACACGCACATCGTAAGATTGTAAGTGTTCGGGATCTGTAACCCATAAAGACCCGTTGATCACTTTCCGAGAGTTCAGCGCCCTTCTTTACTTAAGGTGCCGCAGTATGTTCCAGGTGTAGACGAACTGAGGATTTGCAAAAAAAACGGTTGGATGCGTATCAGTAAATAATCGCAAAAGTTTCGGGGTTTTCAAAAATAAATACTGCAAATGAATATTTTCTTCAGCGACCAACGATCATTCGTTTGTGCCGCCTTTAGATCTGTCGCACCGGGCTCACAACTGGTTCGGCAGCTGTTGAGCCAGGCGAGCATTAGAAACGGTAAAAGCTTTTCCCCAGTGCGAACGGAGCGTCCGATACCAGTTAAAGGGCGCGACAGATTTACAAAACTGCTTCTTTACCTTAACCTAGCGTTCGATCGGAATTTTGTGGACAGGTAAGATAGAGTTACCACAAAACTCGTCCTCCGAAAATTTTTGGTTTTCTTCTATCATTGGTATACATTCCGTATGCTTAAGCAGGGAAGTCGATTTCTTAATTTTTGTTAGCGTCTGAGATTGTACCGGCGGAGGAAAGAACGGAGAAAGAGAGATGACGTCAGTAGATATATATATATATATATATATATAATATATATATATATATATAGAGAGAGAGAGAGAGAGAGAGAGAGAGAGAGATTATGTCAATACAATACAGACAGAGATGACGTCAGTACAGAGAGAGAGATGGCGTCAGTACAGAGAGAGAGATGATGCCAATACAGACAGAGATGGCGTCAGTACAGAGAGAGAGATGGCGTCAGTACAGAGAGAGAGATGATGCCAATACAGACAGAGATGGCGTCAGTACAGAGAGAGAGATGATGCCAATACAGACAGAGATGGCGTCAGTACAGAGACAGAGATGGCGTCAGTATAAAGAGAGGGAGATGATGCAAATACAGACAGAGATGGACATCAGTATAAAGAGAGGGAGATGATGTCAATACAGACAGACATGGCGTCAGTACAGAGACAGAGATGGCATCAGTACAGAGAGAGAGATGATGCCAATACAGACAGAGATGGCGTCAGTACAGAGACAGAGATGGCGTCAGTATAAAGAGAGGGAGATGATGTCAATACAGACAGACATGGCGTCAGTACAGAGACAGAGATGGCGTCAGTATAAAGAGAGGGAGATGATGTCAATACAGACAGATATGGCGTCAGTATAAAGAGAGGGAGATGATGTCAATGCAGACAAACATGGCGTCAGTACAGAGACAGAGATGGCGTCAGTATAAAGAGAGGGAGATGATGTCAATACAGACAGACATAGCGTCAGTACAGAGACAGAGATGTCGTCAGTATAAAGAGAGGGACATGATGCCAATACAGACAGAGATGGCGTCAGTACAGAGACAGAGATGGCGTCAGTATAAAGAGAGGGAGATGATGCCAATACAGACAGACATAGCGTCAGTACAGAGACAGAGATGTCGTCAGTATAAAGAGAGGGACATGATGCCAATACAGACAGAGATGGCGTCAGTACAGAGACAGAGATGGCGTCAGTATAAAGAGAGGGAGATGATGTCAATACAGACAGACATAGCGTCAGTACAGAGACAGAGATGTCGTCAGTATAAAGAGAGGGACATGATGCCAATACAGACAGAGATGGCGTCAGTACAGAGACAGAGATGGCGTCAGTATAAAGAGAGGGAGATGATGTCAATACAGACAGACATAGCTCTTTACCATCTGTGCCGTTAGTGATCTATCAATCGCCTTTTGCCGTAGTCTCCCTTCCTCCTACATCCCAGCTAACCAAAAGATCGACTGACTGGTCAAGCACAGGATCCGGAACATGAAAAGATAGTAAGAGGGTTGAAATAAAAGGTTGATTTTAATGTCGTTCCTCTTTCCGAGAGTCCACATCTGCTCTCACCGACGATATTGGCTGCAGAGGCCCCAGGGGGGGGGGGTACTTCTCGGCCGACCCACCCGTGTCAAGACCTCCACAAAGCAGCCGGGTCTGGTAAATTTAATTATTCATTTTAATTTCTTTGCCTCGGCAGGCCACCGAGGCAGTTAATTTGACAGATTAATCAACCATAAATCCAAATGTTGATCAGTACTTTTCAAAGATTAATTTTCATACTCCATTGCGAGAAAAAAATATTATTAATTACGTACCAAATAATTTTTTGATATAGATTTTAGCAGATTCAAAAATGTGCATAAAAAAGAGAGAAAGAACTTGGGAGCAGATAATCTCTACAAGGACCTAAGCGGTTCTACTTAGATGTTTTCTTTTTCTAATCTCTCCGTGCTTAACTTTCTTAAAGAAAATAATTATCGTGTCTACAGCTATTTTTCACCTGACAGTTTTATGTGTATCTTACATGTGGAATTAATGGGGGGGAGACAGAAATCTCTCGCGGTCTTTTAGCAAACTCATTTAATCTGCTCGATCGATTGAACGTCACACTACCAACGGTCTTCGTTCCGCCCGACGACCTCGTCGCTAAGGTCGCGATACTGTCCTATCTCTGTTGGTAGTAGCACGGCAGCGGATCCCACAGCTCCGGCTACTTTCGAAAATCTGCACGCAGTCTCAGCAACATTTCCATAAACCATAGAACTGCTGATGGCTCCCCTCCAGGAGGAACGTAAGGGATTTACCGGAGCGACCTGCGTTCGAGTGGATTATAGCAATGCTGACCAGTACGGGGCCGGAGGAGGGGGTGTTCAGGGGCTTCACCCTTTAGCCTATGGTCTTACCAATATTCCCCCCAAGAATGGTTAATTTCGGAGTTGCCACTTCTGGCCTTCCCACCGGGGCTGCAAGCTCCAGCAGCCCGTATTTACATTTCTCAGACAGTCGCTTGTCCAGCGAATACGCGATGGGAGTCTACAAAATTCCGAAAAGCAAACGTCAAGTTAATATCTCGTGATCTTAATAGAGTCAGATAAATACGGTGATGATAATAAACTAAATCTGCTTAGTCCGATAGCAGTTACGATATAAAATCGCAGATAATAAATACTACAAAAATGAAATACAGCCTGGAAAAATTATATTTTCGTTTGAACAGTTTTTTTGTTTTTTATTTTAAATTGTTGATTAAAAAATTTAGGGTCCACGGGGTTAGAAGTTACGGGGAAGACGAATCAAAAGCAATTTGTGAATTCTATGACCGTCTTAGGTAGAGAGATTATCAAGGCTCATTGTCTAAATAAATTCAGGAATTTGACAGGTACGCTTTATATGGCTTTTCTTTTTTTTAACACATGGACCTCTTTTAGCGCTCAGGATGCGTTCTTGGTAAACGAAACGCTATATGAGGTCATTATGGCGTAGAGCGTTATAATGAAACAGCGCTATAAGAGGTCATTGTTATATGAGGTCATTATGGCGTAGAGCGTTATAATGAAACAGCGCTATAAGAGGTCATTGTTATATGAGGTCATTATGGCGTTATAATGAAACAGCGCTATAAGAGGTCATTGTTATATGAGGTCATTATGGCGTAGAGCGTTATAATGAAACAGCGCTATAAGATGTCATTGTTATATGAGGTCATTATGGCGTAGAGCGTTATAATGAAACAGCGCTATAAGAGGTCATTGTTATATGAGGTCATTATGGCGTAGAGCGTTATAATGAAACAGCGCTATAAGAGGTCATTGTTATATGAGGTCATTATGGCGTAGAGCGTTATAATGAAACAGCGCTATAAGAGGTCATTATTATATGAGGTCATTATGGCGTAGAGCGTTATAATGAAACAGCGCTATAAGAGGTGTGCCTATATATGCTATTGTCCTATGAGCTACCATATAATGTCTTAATTTCTAAACATGATCGTTACCTGGCTGCTACAGTTTAATTAAGGTAGTTGTGCTTACTTACAAAGTAATAATATGGTAAATCTCGCCTCGATCAACAAATAGAGTTTCTTATGGAATTTCTAAATTAATCAAATTATTATTATTATTATTTTTAAATATATATATATATATATATATACGCAACGCGTGAAAATGTTTCACTTTCAAATATGGCTACTCGATTTTATATTCTTCAGACATCCAGTTTGGCCAACAACAGGATAATTTCAAATAAAATTTTATCTTTTTAAATTTTAAGCTCAAAGGCCAATTGCATTGGGCTACAAACAAGTAAACAGCTCACTGAGTAGAGAACTCGCTGCGTGGGAGGACTGGGTGGAACTCCTAGTTTAAATACAGCGAGATTGAGCAGAAATATATATATAGGATTGTTTTGTTGCCAGGTTATCTCTAAACTGTTTCCAAATTAAAGCCCGCCCGTCGATAGGAAATGAAGCTAAACAATCCAATTTAAACAAAACGGTCTTCATCTTTAAAAAAAAAAGTGTGTATTTTAATGGCAGTTCCAAAAAGTCGATTTGCATAAATTACGAGAATATAATTAGAATGTCTACTCTGAGCCATTCGAATAATTAAAATTCCGCTAAATCAAACTGAATTTGTGCGAAATGGTTTCAGGTCGTCAGGCGTCGTTTACAAGCCGAACGAGAGCAGACGACCACGCGCCTAAACTCAGATATCATTCTTAAAGTTAAAAGCAATAATTGTGCAAAGATAATTTATGGAAACCAGTGCATATCGATTATGGGGTTGGCAAGGTTTCCAAAAGAAAAGTCAATAAACAACTTGTTTTTTTTTTTTTGACGATAAAGAGAAGGAATTCCTGGTGTTTTTAAAGAACTTTCTTCAAAAGTTTTTCAATAAAAGGTTTTTTACACTTTCGAAATGATTCCGACGTAAAAATGGCGCCAGGATATTTCCGATTTCCAGCGAGTGGAGCCACTGAGCAAGAACCGCGACCGAAAATGTGTTCGGGATTCGATGATTCCTCACCAGAATAATTAGAATCCTAAATTATTAAGAAAAACTGTTCGTAACACACGGGCAAGGCTAGCAGATTGAAAGTAGCTAGCGTTTGATAGAGACCGCGCTGAGCATCTCGTAACTTCTCGACTTGATTACGCACAGAACTGATGTATAATGCATCGCTTCCTCGTCTACATTTTCTTCCTGTAGACGAGTGAAGTGCAGTCTTCAGTTTCTTCACATCAACTAGACACGGACTATTTGATCTCATTCTTCCGCCAAGGTCATCCTCGACGTGTTCACTTAAGCATATTCGTTTTTCAGCAGCACAAGTGGCGCTATCTCGTGATAAACGTGGCGTAAGTTCAGGGGGATTCTGGTGCAGAAACGGGAAGAGGCTGTCTCTGTGTGTACATCGATATAATGCTTCTCTTCAGCCTCCCTTATATGAGTACCAACTCCGGGTTGGTTTCGAAACTCCATACCGTCACGCTACCGCAACTCTGTTTGAATGTAGACATAAGACCCCCAAGAGCTTTTATCTCTAACTCATGTCCGTACTATTTGATGTAATCGGATGTGCCTGTGTGTGTGTGTGTGTGTGCTTATAAAACCAATTAAAGTGAAAGTATGTAGGAGATGAATCCAAGAAATACTTTAAGCCTTTACTTCCACATAATAATCTTATCAAGCGTGAGTAAGTATTCCTAGTTAAACTCCCAATACGAGTTACTAAAGAGAATTTATTTGTGTTTTGTTCGCCAGAAGGAAGCCAGTGTGTATCCAATATTAGCTTTGAGGAGATTCTAGATTTAGTATGAGAAGAAATGGCATCGGAGTTCTAGGGCAGAATTCGATGGTAGGTTAATTTCGAACAATTCCTTTTTTTGCAGTAGATGTATTTACAAAACAGTAAAGGAAAAGAGACAAAAGAATTTCCGTTTTTCTTTTCCTGGGCCTCGAAGGAAGTTCAGATCGTCGACGAACTTTCTTTTTAAAAATCGTCTTCGTATCGATTCTGTTTTATTAAAACAAACAAAGAGACAAACAGACAAAGAGACAGGTGTTGTCAGTGTTTACCGTTATTCAAAATGGAGGGGAACACGTAGTTAGGGTTACAACGAAGTTTTAAAAGGTTCTTAAACAGAACTTGGTTTTTCTCACCTGCAAAGAAAATTCGATTTCTATGTTTGTTTGTTTTTATGCTGAAAAGTTACTGTGAAAAGAAAAGGAAAACAACTCTGCCCGTGATTTCTTTCACCTTTAAAGTACGATACCATCAAAAATATGTTGTTCTGCCTTTTCTTTTATGTTTCTTTCTTTCTCACACCCAGCCTTCCAGATCAGCCCGTTTTCTGTCCTCCTTCCTTCATTGCTAGAACTCTTTTGTTATAATTATATTGTATAAGTATATCGCCCTCAGTCCTTTTACAATTAGGAAAATATTTGCAAAATGTTTTAAAATATCGCTTTTAGAAGCGTTTTTTTTTTTCAAAAAAATAATCTCACTAGTTTTGATATTCAGAATTTCTGGAATTACATGGACAATTATTCACTTTAAAAATTATCATATTTCTCATTGTTATTATTATTATTATTATTACGTTATTTTTCGAACCTTTATTCTTTCCACTCATTATTAAGCTGCGCATTATACTTGGGTCGTTCAAATGAAACCCGGCCGCCTGCCGGATTAATCCTGCCAGTATATAAACGATGATTATAAAATATAATTTTGACACAAATAAATTAATTTCTTAATCATAAACTCTCTCTCTCTCTCTCTCTCTCTCTCTCTCTCTCTATATATATATATATATATATATATACAGGTAAATATAATAAATATGATCAGTACGGCAAGTGGCTGCATGTCTTAAATTTCGTATATAAGAAAATTATATCAATATATATATTTAAAGAAAGATTGCCATTAGTTATCATAAAGCTGCTTCATCGAATGAAAATCTCATTCACAATTTTTTAATGGAGGAATGGTGTCAATATTTCTGGAATAAAAAATCTCAAAACGATTTCCATGGTGATGCATTAGGTAAGGCCACCTTAGAACTGCATGTAACTGGCAAATCGAGTGCTCATGTTTAAAACGAGATGCCAAACCACGTGTTCTGTGTCAAGGTCGCCCTGGACCGTGTAGGTCCTGCAAGAGATACTCGGCAGGTATCTGAAGAATATGACTGACTACTCAAACCAGTGACGTTCTGAGGGATATAACAAACTTTTGTAGCTTGGAAAAGCCGTCCTGAAGCCTGAGGCCGGTTGTGGATACAGAGGTAGGGATTGGGGGGGGCTGTTGGTCTCGCAATTTTCTCCAAGTACACCAGATCATCCTTGTACAATGGCCGAGGGGAGTTCTGCTAGCCACGATTCCTCCCCCCCCCTAACATCGTTACGCCGCCGCCCACATAACGAACGGCAACGGTGCAACGTTCTTCGGGAAGCTGTCTGTCACTGGACGTTTTTGCCACGATGATAAAGCTGCACCTAGCGTTAATCGAGGAATGCGAGGATTAGTGCTCAAAGGAAGAAGCTCAGGGTACGGACGTCTGGCGCGTAATCGTGCACGGCGAAGACGAATTCGGCAGGGGTCCCTCTATCGCTATAGCCAGCAGCGAGCGCTTCATCGAGTCTCATACGGCAAACATACACACACACACACACACACACACACCATAAGAACAACGCTAAGAAATTTCTAAAGTTCTGCAAAGACTTTTTCTTCTAACCTCGATAGCGCGTTAAGGGGAGGGCACTCTTGATGAACACCGTCTTCCATCTGTTCTTCTACGCCGGGGTTCGATAACCGAGACCGGTTTTTGAACGTGTTCTCGATACACAGAAGATGATCCGAGTGGGTACTTTTCAGCTCCAATGCACCCCCCCCAACACTCGCCTGGCCCATGTATCTTCTCGTCTGTACTGTTTCGAGGAGACTGGTTCGCTGCACAAAGGAATAGCGAATGCTTTGTTTGCTTTTCTCTTCTGAACCACTTCCCGACATGCAGTCATATTGGATATGAAGATTTCCACAGAAGCATGACATCGGCCGACCACTCCAGAACCTTTATTAGACTGCATCTTGAGATGGAATTATTTTTCCATTGATCGGCGGTAACCTCGACAAATGAACCGGTGCCCCCCCCACTGTAAGCAGCGAGAACACTCCTGCGATTTTAGTTTAATCTCGGATAAAGGAGGGGACCTGTCGTGGCTGCTGTTTGTTTCGCTATTTCTCAGAATGGGTTTTTTTCCATTGTCCCGTCCATCCGACTAGCATTCTTTCATCAGCCCATCTGCGTACCGTAGACGTTAGTTTAGCGAGTTTTCCGCAAAAATCCATTGGTATATTACGATCAGTTCAAACACTGAGCTTTATGATTAGCTTCATTTATCATCATAGCAGTTAGCCTAAAGCGCAGAGCCTAACATTCTTCAGGAAATGGGGAGGGGGCGACAGTCCTACCTCGAATATCCACAGTTACCTCACATATACACTAACGGCGCAAGTGTTTTTCGGTACCAGTGCTTTTGTTCACGCGTCCTCTCCCATCACAAATACGTCATCAGTAGTTAAAAGGTTCATGCAGATTTGACGTCAGTTCAGAAGACTGTTGACGACAGCTCACCGCTGAACCTCTATCACAGAACGTAGAAGGCGGTCAACAGAAGTATAATCCGAACATTAGGTGCCCATTGTCAACTTAAGAAAGGTCAGCAAGAAAGGTACTGCCTTTGGACATCGAGGCTGCTATTTGGGCAAGTGAATGCAAAGAACATATGTCCCAGCCCAGTACTGATAACGAAGTATACCTTTAATGAGCTCCGCGAAAATAACTTAAAGATTATTATTTATCTATTTAAAGTAAGACTTGGGTGTCCAAAGGAGTATTGCAACCCGCAGACACCTTACGAGTAATACATACTAAAGTTTGAAAGAATATCTATTCGTTTTGGAACCATACATAGCGCTGGCTAAACATCGGTGGGATTAATGCTTCACGGTGCAGTCCTTCAGCTTACGCAAGAAAGCAACGCGCTGATACAATGTGTGGATGAGATCAGCAAGCCTGATCTGCGGAATTAAGTCCCATTCCTTGCGCAGAATCCATAGTAGAAAGCCCAGGAAACGGGCCTACGGAGATATTGATATATAGGTCTGTTGAGAATAATTCGCGTGTACACGGCTTGTTTCATTTCTGGAGATTGGTCAGCCACTGGAGGAGCAAAGGTGCCAGGACTTTTTTTTTCCAATTTTGCGTTGCACGAACGGTGCAAGCTGGGGCACCACTTCCGTCCGTACAAGTACCGACCTCTTTGGACCGATGACCGCTGGCAGAGACAGGCAGCCTCCAACCCTCTCCTAGAATGTTGATGTAGCAGGAAGCTTCAGTTTCCTCGCAAACCGTTTTTGGCCGTACAGTATGTAGCCCCCAAATCGCACTGCACGCCACGACGGAGCTGTGTTGTCGCAGCTGGCCATCTGACATTGCTTAAGGTGACCAGTTATTTGCCTCTCGCCACTCCTCCGCTCTGTTCCGATGCTACGGAGATTACGTCTGATGGCTACGGTAGACAGCTGCACGTGGTCCCCCACAACTGTTCGGTTTTCACGCTACTTTTCACAGCACGAACTCGAAGGTTCCGCTCTGGTGGCGTTCAGAACTCACACGGACAGTTGTCATATGGCACCCGAATGACCACTCCGTCAACAGGCAGGGGGGGAGTCTGTCGCGCTAAAGATTTCCCGCTGGCTTATACTAATATCCCATGGCCATTGCCCCCCACACCTGTCCATCTTAAAGTCTACCGATTTCCATGAACCTCGTTTTAGTGATATGACCTTCTGACCTGCATCTGTTCTTGTAGCTTGCAGTCCCGCGCTGAGCACGTGACCGAACTGGGCTCGTTCGACGCCATCACGAGAATCGATAACTACGAGTCTGCGCAAAAGCGTGAAAATTTTCGGGCTCTACAAATTTGGTTCTGTAATTGTTGCTTAACTATAGGCGACAGGAGTCGGCGCTTAGGCTTCTCGAGTATTGGCAAAGGTCTTTAGATGGTTAAAACCCGCCGCGCGAATACACCCGAACGACGACGCCCCGCCCGTGTCGCCAGGGGGATGAAATCGACACTTTAAATTACTGGTGCCGATGAGGATATTTGTTCCGGTATGGTGCGTCTTGTTTTACAAGCTAACCTTCAAAAGGTTCTAGGAAACCCCGTAATTGGGCGCCCGGTGAAGATGCTGACTGGCTGCGATGACGTCAGGGCCGGCCTGTAGTAGAGGGGGGAAGTGAGAATCGTTCGTTTTATAACCGATTTTGAATTCCGCCAGCTAAACTTCCTTTCTGAAACTGAAAAGGGGGGGGGGGGAGAGAACTTTCTTTTTCCACAAACAAGCATGTGCACTATTTCCAGCCGCATCCACGCTCACCGAAAATTGTGCTTACGATTAAATTGTTCGAAGACAGGTTTTATCTTTTTATGTCCGCGCGCTGATTTTTTTTTCTATTTAAAAAAATTGCATTAACTGGCATCAGCCAAATTTGGCGGCTCTGTTGTTGGTATAGACAAACTTACACCGGTAGATTAGGAGTTTTAGAATGATTTGTCTTCTTTTGTCGAGCCTCTCCTGCACATCCTTCCAGGCTTAAGGAGATTTCACAGAAGGGGTGGTCCATGAGTTAGCCGATAGGGTGGGCTGCTTAACATGGGGACCGCTCAGTTCGAATCCCGGTCGTGGCCGGCTCAATTTGGCGTCTCTCTCTCTCCCTCTCTCCCTCGCTCTCCCCCACGCGCTCCATCTCTCTCTCTCCCTCCCCCTCTCTCTCTCTCTTCACCCCTCTCTCCATCTCGCATCTCTCTTCCTCTCCCTCCCCCTCGCTCTCTCTCTCACCATCTCTCTCTCCACGCTCTCATCCTCTCTCCCTCTCTCTCGCTTCTCGCTTCTTTTCTCTCTCCTCTCTCTCTCGCTCTCTCTCTCCATCTCTCTCTCCATCTCTCTCCCTCTCTCTTCTTTACTAGCCGGCCATTTGATCGTTCAAAAATAAGGATTTAGTAGAGATTTTCTGATTGTGGCCTTCCACTATGAAAACTGGTCGTGCAACTCGATCACAGGATCGATAATCCCGTCTTAGAGATAAAGATCCGTGAGCCCCCTTAACCGGGGACGCATAGATCGACAGCATACAGTAATATGATATTATAGTATTAACCCTTTAACTGAAAATCAAGATTCGTCAAATAAAGGTTATGTATAATAAAAAATAGCCATAAATGTCTACATTGAATCTCACTAAGTAGCTCTATTTTCCAAATCAACCGTCTTTGCATTTTTTCTCTTTATGTACTCACTGTAGGCTTCTCATCTTCAAACAGCAGCATATTTAGTAAAAAAGAAATAACAAATAAAAGATCATTTCATTAACGAGGCTGCTGAACACGCATTACCACGTTTGCGCCCCAGGTAGAAAAAACAGAAGAGAGAGACTGTAATGGAATATTTGGGTGATCAGAAAGAATTCCATTTCGGTTTGTTTGATGCTATTTTGAACTTCTGAAAATATACTGTTTGTAGGATTTCATTTTTGCCTCTTGATATTCCTTCATCTTCATCAACATAGAGTCTTGAGTGGAAGGGAGGGGGGTGGACCACACGTTGTCTGTTGTCGCCAGCCTTTTATGTCCCGCGCTTCACGGTGGGCATCTCTCTGTGTGTGTGTGTGTGTCTCTCTCTCTCTCTCTCTCTCTCTCTCTCTCTCTCTCTCTCTCTCTCTCTCTCTCTCTCTCTCTCTCTCTCTCCTCTCTCTGACCAACGGTTATATTATGAACATTTCTCTTATTTCCTTTCATACTCGCCTCAAGGTACTTTTTTTTACGTCGCGTCGCGCTCCGGTGAATTTTTTTCTCTCTCACATCCTGTTTCTTTATACCTTTACCCTTTAAAAATAGTTAATAATGCATCTTTAAAAATAAGTAGATTTTTTAGATGTTTTTAGGCTATTACAATTATAGAACACTTCCAGTACAGTAAATGTAGAGCGAACGCAGCTTTGGCGTACTGAAACGAAAATAAGGCGAACGTATTTAGAATTATTATTGAAGATGGAAACCTCTCTCCTCACTCCAGTGAGTATCCGTGAGCCCTTAATAGAAGATCCCCCCCCTTGTACCGTTGGCGTTGCGGCCAATATTGCCATCTTCTGATTAAACCATAACCGCCACAAACTATTTTTTCTAACTTAGCAGACCCGTGCACTGGACAGGTGCTCGGAAAAGTACGAGTTTAAGAAGAGTTAGGAGAATTCATTCGATTTATCAAAAATGTGAGTGAATTCAGTACGGCCTCATTAGAATCTGTGGCGGCCAGGCAAGAATCACGTTTGAAAACTACGGAATCTTTCGACATTTATTAGTTGTCTCACCTCGGTGTTTTCTGGCGGACGGATATTTACGCGGCAGATCTCCAAGTACGTATGGGAAAATGGCGTAAACTCACGTTTTGGAGCTATTTCCAAGAGGGCGCTGCTGATCGTCTTAAAAGGTTTGAGGTTTGTAAATTGTGCTTGCTGAAAATAATAAACAAATGCATAAATGAGGGCGACAAACCTTCAGAAAAATTTTTAGCTGCCTGGTTCATCAGAAGAAACGGTTTGTAGTTAGATAAAATTCTAGTGCGCAACTGACAAAAATAGGTTTACGTACGACTCGGACCGTGATGCCAGATCACTCCTTGCTGACGACATATCTCTCTATTTCTCTGTACTTACATCATTTTTCTGTGTACTGACGTCACTTCTCTCTCTCTGCGTTGACGTCATCTGTATCTCTGTGTACTGACGTCAAATCTCTCTGTACTTACGTCATTTCTCTCTACACTGATGTCACGTCTCTCTGAACTGACCTCATATCTATCTCTGTGCTATGTACTGACGTTATCTCTCTCTCTCTCTCTCCGAGAAAAACTGGGAGGAGGAATTGTGTTCGAAAAGCAAACCTTTTTTTTTTTTAATTTTTCACATCGTTAATTTGAAAGATAAATGTGCGATAATGAAAGATAAAAAGGATCTAACATTTAAAAAGGCGAGAAAGTGTTGTTTTGTTTGATTTTTCGGTTACGCCCCTTGTCATACGTGTTGAGAAAACTAAGCGCGAAGTATATCGACTGACAGAAAGTATAGTTGACGTTCAACGCTTACCGGAAAGTTCCTCTTTGCTTCCTCTTCAATAGCCGACGCAAAGAAGCAAAAATACCGTCTTTATTCGGCATTTACGTGATATTTACTCACGATCATGGGTGATGCTACGCAGACACCAAGACAAGCTGGTCTTTACATTCTTGATCAATAGAGATAAAGTAGTTCCTCGTCCAGTGTGAGGCTACATTACAAGAGGAAAACGAGGCCCCTTTAAACGCCTCCTCGAAAGGGGCATTCGACATGTTGAAAATTGTTCCATGAATTCTTTTGGACGTGGGACTTCATGAATCTACAACGCCTTTCGCTTTCCTAAGATCGACTGACTGTACCGGGGTCCTTGAGTATTGTGATGACTGTTGGCTAGGAAAGATTCATCTGTCCTTTCATAGAGATAGATCCCCCTAAAAACAGAGATGCGCACCGGATCAGATACTTTCAGCAAAAATTAAAAAGAAAAGAATTACTTCTCTTAGTTTTCCATAACGCAGAAAGGAAAAGGACCTTTTATAAATGGCCAAATAGCGTCGTGTAAAATGTTTTTTTTTTTTTTTGTAGGGCGCTTGACATAAGGTAAAGGGTTAAAATGCTGTGTCGAGAATAATCTGCTTCATC
Source organism: Nautilus pompilius (assembly GCA_018389105.1). Classification (NCBI taxonomy): domain Eukaryota; kingdom Metazoa; phylum Mollusca; class Cephalopoda; order Nautilida; family Nautilidae; genus Nautilus; species Nautilus pompilius. Next base: position 50,011 of record JACATO010001877.1, on the reverse strand, counting down.
CCGCGATAGCGGAAAGTAGCTAACGTTGGGCGGGCCCGTTTGACTTTACTGCGTCTTTTACGCAGTTTCCTTGGTAACAGGACTGCTGCAGTTTAACGAGAAAGTCTCGCTCGGACTCGCGAGGCGACGTGTGCTAATTAAGAAAACTTGGTGAACAGTTATGCCTGTTTGTTATCAACATTACGCACCGCTTTTTTGTCATTCCCAAAGTAACCTCACCCGTTTATTTTCGATGTGTGCAGGGATAGGTTGGTGTAAGATTGGATTTCTTTAAAGTGCTTTCAATTCCAGGTCTTTGCTTTAACTTAAAATCCCGCTGGATGCTGACGTTATTGGGGCACATCGAGAGAAAGGCACACCGTCGGCCGGTGTTCGGATTTCAGAATCCTCCTAAGCGAAGCCATCCTCTCAATCAATTTTCATACGCAGCTCTTTTGCTTTATTACTGCCATTAGCGGCTGTTGCTCCTGGGAATGAGCGAGCCACCGTTAAAGATAATTTTTGCAACAGGAATTCTTTAAAATTTCTACGCTGGCGCTGATCGATAATGGCCTTTCATGTTCTTCACCTGGATAAATTACAATAAGATAATCTCCCTTTCAGCTTCGTGATGCCGCGGAAGTGCCCAGTCCCAGAGCGCTCGCTCTCTTGATACTAACTACTGCGTACTTATACAAGAGGACGGCGGATGGAAAGACGGGCGAAATTCATATTTCAAAAGCTACTTTCAATTATTTTTTTTTTTTTTAGAATCTGATGCTCGTGATATAAAAGCTCGGGAAATTGAGGCTGCTGCTGTTGTTGTTCGGTGGTCACAATTACACCTGTTTATTCTCTCAATGTTCTGCGAGAAGAGTACAGAACCGACGAATCTCGGCAACACTTTGTATTCTTCACGTAGGTGGTGTTTGAGGGGCCACAAAAGGAATTTAAAACTTTGCTGTGTTTTTATTAAAATGTACAAATTAACTTTCGGTAAAAAAAAAAGATAATTCGACAACTAAACTAATTTTCTCTTGTACTAACTTCTGACTTCATGTGCGTAGGAAGTATACGGCATTCGATCGCGCGTCATGTTTGTGCAAGGTGGTATTCGATCGCGCGTCATGCTTGTGCAAGATGGTTCCTGTGTGACGTCAGTTCCCTTCTACTTCAAAAAAAAAAGCTCAAAAAGCATAAGTTTCCAGTTTCCGAAGTATCGATGTGGGGAGTCTATAAATCGATAATTTAAGCAGTGAAGGCAGATCGTAGTCGGTAGTAATGTGTGCTTAAATATATGCGAATTTCTTGTCGATTAAAATCTTTTAACTTGAGCGAAAATCGAAGGACATTTGTACCGCCGCCAGGTGAAGGGCCGCCTACCCGTGTCCGCTGGCTCTGCATCACGAGGTGTCATCTGTTTGGTCCCGACGCTTCATCGGAAAACATGGCTGGCCAACGCTATCCCTGGCGCCGCCTGCAGCTTTGTTTCGCGGAAAGGGATGTTGCCGTTCTTACAACGTCCGAGTGGAGACCGGCGTCTGACGGCAACTGTTTCGAAATCTTGATCCTTCCCGTTTTCAGAAGAAGAAAAAAAGATAATGGCCGTCGCTGATTTTTGGTTCCTAAACTTAAGTCTTTCTGCGTGACGCATCGGAGAGGCTGCGTACTAAGAAGGTTAATAATTCACGCGGGAGGATTGCAGAACCCAAACCACCGGAAGCCAGGGCCAGCACGTGGGGCGCCCGGTGTAGTCCAACTTCGGTCCTGTTGGAAGAAATCATCTTCAGCGGGTACAGTAAAAAATGGGCTGGTGCGAACCGGGATCCGAAACCCGAACTCTGACCGCTGGACGACCACCACCACGGCGCTTTAATGATAGCGGTTACAGATACCAACAAATGTCGATTCGATTATTGTGAGCGATTTTAGTCCACCGTTTTCACCCGCCACTGTCCGTCAAACGGTTTATATGAAAACGTCATCAGCGCTGATGAACCTGATAAGTCTACTTCTCTCTGAGCTAAGTGCTCTCTACTCGCTCTCCAGAAGCTCTCGCCATGAGCGAGACAGAGAGAACGCTCGAGTAGAATCTCTCTCTCTCTCTCTAGCTTCGCTCAGCTGCTCGCGAGCGAGAGAGATCGAGAGCTCTCTCTAGCGGATCAGAGATCGCCATCTCTCTCTCTCTGCTCCATCTCCAGCCTCCTCTGTCTCCATCTCGCCTCTCCAGCATCTCTATCTCGAGCTCTCGCTATCTCGCTCTCTCTAGCCATCATCTCTCGCAATCATCGCACTCCAGATCTCGCGAGCTGGATTCCAGGAATCCTTCTCCCTCTCGCTAGCTCTCGATCTCTCTCTCTCGCTAGCTCTCCTCTCTCTCTCTCTAGCTCTGTAATGACGTCATCTCTTTGTAATGACGTCATCATCATCTCGCTCTCTCTCTCTCTCTCTTCTCTCCATCATCTCTCTCCATCTCTCTCTCTCTCTCTCTCTCATCTCTCCCTCTCTCTCTCTCATTCTCTCTCTCTCTCTCCTCTCTCTCTCGCTCTCTCTCGCTCTCTCTCTCTCTCTCTCTCTCTCTCTCTCTCTCTGTCTATCTCTCTCCATCTCTCTCTCTCTCTCCATCTCTCTCTCTGTGTCTCCATCATCTCTCTCTCCTTCTCTCTCTCTCTCTCTCTCTCTCTCTCCTCTCTCTCTCTCTCTCTCTCTCTCTCTCGATCATCTCTCTCCATCTCTCTCTCTCTCATCTCTCCCTCTCTCTCTCCATCTCTCCCTCGATCTCTCTCTCTCATCTCTCTCTCTCTCTCTACATTCTCTCTCTCTCTCTCTCTCTCTCTCTCTCTCTCTCTCTCTCTCTCTCTCTCTCTCTCTCTCTCTCTCTCTTCACACCCAACCTTTCTTCGTTGGTTGAAATTTCTTATTTAAAGCGGCGCCCACATAACCTTTCAGCACAAACCCATCTGAAACAACGAGGTGAAAGGTAACACAACTTAAATTCTTTGGCCAATGCCTAAGAACTTATTTTATTATTCTAAAGTCTACGGATATTTCATTTGTATTATACATTTGTCATTATATTACCTCAGTGAATCTAACAGCTTCCATCATCATCAATCAGTTTAGAGATGCACTGAAACTAAAGAGGCAAAGAAAAAACGCTGAGCTCCTTTTAGGTTGGATAAATCAGGCGACAGAGAATTAATTCTCTGCGTATTGATGCTCGCAATTTTCTCTTCATTTTCGTGTTTATTTGCCTACTGTTCTTTGTCGCTCGTCTGGTTATTCGAACGCCCGGGCAGGTATTCCAGTCCAGTACCGATTCGTCTTTAGGAAAAGGTACGATGAATACCCTGCGGCTTTGACGTGCCAGCGGAAACTGCACTGGTAGTACGGCTGGGTGACAGGCAGTGCCAAGGTTATCACAATGAAGGGTGAAAGCGGTACAAGAGAATACCTGAAAAGTCCTTGCCGCTGGAAATAAAGTAAAATGATATAGACGACAGTCTCTCGCTCTCTCTCTCTCGCTCTTCTCCAGCTCCCTCTCTCTCTCTTAGCTCTCTCTCTCTCGCCATCGCTGTCTCCATCTCCCTATCTCCATCGGAGGGGTCCCCTCTCTCTCTCTCTCGACCTCTCTCTCCCTCTCCATCTCGCACTCACCCTCTCCATCCCTCTCCATCTCCATCTCCATAACTCTCTCTCTCTCCATCGCCAACTCTTCCATCTCCATTATTCCATCTCGCTCTCTCCCCATCTCTCTCTCCATCCACCCATCTCCATCTTTTGTTCTCCAGCCATCTCTTCTTCCTCTCTCTCCACCTCTCTCGCTCTCTCCATCTCGGATCTCTCTCTTTCCAGCTCTCGCTTTTCCCATCTCCCCCTCTCTCTCTTCTCTCTCCATCTCCATCTCCATTTCTCTCCACCTCTCTCTCCATCCTCCATCTCCTTCTCTCTCTCTCTCTCTCTCCATCTTCTCAATCTTCTCGGTCTCCATCTCTCCCCATCTCTTCTCTATCTCTCTCTCTCTTCATCTTCTCAATCTTCTCGGTCTCCATCTCTCCCCATCTCTTCTCTCTCCCTCTCCATCTCCCTCTCTCTCTTCCCTCTCCATCTCCCTCCCTCTCTCTCTTCCCTTTCTATCTCCATTTCCCCCCCTCTCTCTCTCTCTCTCTCTCTCTCTCTCTCTCTCTCTCTCTCTCTCTCTCTCTCCATATCACTCTCCCTCTCCCTCTCTCTCCTTATGTATTTATTAATTAATTGATTACTACTCTGGTCTGATGAAAGCGAGTTTTGACCTATAGTCATTAGCCCAGGGCACACTACAATGTTGGCAGTCGGACGTTTCGTCGCCCTAAGAAAATGCGAATAGAGATTTTCATATGGTTTTTCCAATATTGGCTTTCTTAGATTTACAGTAAGTTTTTCCAAACGCAATCAGGCTTGTTATTTATTTTCAAAACAAAACATTACAAACAGAGAGAGAGAGAGAGAGAGAGGAGAGAGAGTGAGAGGTGTGTGTGTGTGTGTGTGTTTTAATTTCTATTTCAATAGAAACCACTCCGAGATTTGGCGAGGTCTGGCTTCAGAACAGTCTCCGCTTTGATGGAGTCCACAACTAGCTAAGGTTCCAAATGGCCTCTGTTAGCGCAAACTTTATATTGGCAGTACCCTCGACTTCGCATTTCTCCAAAGTAGACAATTTTTTTAAAATTATTATTCCCCTCACAGACATATCAAATATCCCGTTAATTTCACACGTTTATATATAAAAGCAATGGTCGAAGCAAAGAAGGAAAAGCTCAAAAGAACAAATGCTAAGATAGACGCTAAATACTGAAAAACTGTCGTCAAGAAGAATGGATAAAATCTCTGCGGCGAAAGACTTGAGAATAATCAACAAATTGCTTACGGGAAGGCATTAAATAAATAAAGTCGGACTTGCTTCCAGTTTGGTGTAAAGTTTGAAAAATCATTCCCAATGCTGTTAGACAGTGAACTTATTTACAATATCCTCTAATTGGTTTAGGCCTAATAACAAATCCACAAAATACTAATCCAGCTTCACTACTCGTCATTTTCCACGTAAGCGCATCTCTGTACATACTAATATCGTCCTCTCCCCACCACTACCGAAAAAAGCTGATATGTGTAGGTTTGGCAGTAGATTCCCCTGGCAACCGTAACTTGACTCCTACTTTCATACAATGCAATAATAACGACTCCACACGGAATTTGGATTAGTGATGTAGCCAATCACCGGGGGAGACATTCGTGTCTCGTTCTGTTTCTTTTATGTGGCGGCTAGAAAACACATTAGCAAGAACAGGGGTCAGAAGAAACATCTTACTGCATCCCGAAGAGGAATTTTTGTGGCAACGAATTCGCTCGTGTGATTCGCGGATTTGTTTCGTCTCGCTGACGGCCCTCTGTGGACATTATTTTCCCTTCGCTTCTTCTTTTCTAGTTTCCACAAAGAATTGGTCCGATATCGGTCTCTGTAGCCCCGCTGGCACTAAGCTTACTCTTTGAGCACAAAGCACGGGCGGGGTTCTCTCCAAACATCGCGGGTTCGATTCTTAGCTGTGGTGGAGGAGCTCTTTTGGTAGAAAGGGGTAAACAAACAGCCGCCGTATAATTATTATTTTGTGGAAACTCTTAAAATAGAAACAACTCTGGACTCTCTACTGCGACACTGCGAGAGAAAGAGGAGGATATGACGTCAGTACAGAGAAAAATGACGTCAGCACAGAGAAAGAGGAGGATTATATGACGTCAGTACAGAGAGATGTGACGTCAGTATAGAGAGAGATGTGACGTCAGTACAGAGAAAAATGACGTCAGTACAGAGAAAGAGGGGGCTATGACGTCAGTACAGAGAGATGTGACGTCAGTAGAGAGAGAGATGACGTCAGTACAGAGAGAAGGGGAGAGAGAGATATGACGTCATCACACAGAGAGAGAGAGAGAGGAGAGAGAGAGAGAGATGGCGTCATCACACAGAGAGAGAGAGAAGGCAGAGACTTCTTCAATCAGAGACGGTTATTCTCACCAGGTATGAGATGGTACAGAGGAGAGGGCTCCAGGAACAAGTCAGCGCCATCACTTTCCTGATGTCTAGACGAAAGAGAAATTAAAATCACCTTCTACTAATTGCTTCCGGAAAGTCCGTCCAGTCTGTGTATAAGAGCAGTTTACCTCTGTCTGGACGTAAAACAATTATCTTGCTTTTACCAACTGAACAACTGATTTTAAAATACTAACATCAGCAGCTTTGCGGGTATCTTCACTGATTACAAAAAGAAAATTATTAAAATCTTTCTCTCTTTTCCCACATTGTTCCCTTCACAATATCTGCACAATTTGCATATTCTTTTCTCGGTTACTAAAACTTGAGGATAGAATTAATTGCGCAAAACACTTATAAACGCAAAGTTTTGTTTATAAAGTCTAACAAAAGAAAACAGTAGTAATTTAAATAATTTAATAATCACTACCAGTCAGCAATTCTGTGCGTAAATCCATCACCTGGTCGGCTCGAGTAGTGCTTCAAATCTCTGGTTTGTAGAAGAGACCGGGGCCAGTTGTTACAGTACCAGTAATTTCCAATTATGCGCATGACGCGAATTATAAATAATCTACATCGTTAATTAGGAGATTGTAACATCCAGCCCAGATGAAATTATTTGTAAGTCTTTTTTACAGTGCTCCACACATTATTGGTACTCGTTGGTACCATTTTATCATTTTTTAAAAAATTTGCTGGTCCATACACAGCCTCTTTAGCTCTATGCTTACCTGGGCGCCTTGCGTTGGCTGCGTCGATACTACCATCCGCTTCATCTTTAAAATACTGTTTTTCTCTACTCTCATATAAACCCGGCATCATGTTGCATGGCGTAATTTACGCCTATAAGGTTTTCATCACAAAACTAATTACATTCCCCCAACCTAGTACGATTCATCATTGCCTCGATCCATCAACAACGGAAAGTCTCGCTCTTCCTCTCTGTCGTCGCACGCATCCCGGAACTTCCGTCACGAGAACCCCGGAACTTCCGTCTCTCTCTCTCTTTCCACATCTTCCGCTCTGTCGGTCCGTCGGGCTGCCGAATCGCCATCAGATCGAGGCAGCCTTCTCAGAACAACTTGATGGTGTCCGTGCGAAGCGACTGACTGTCTCGCATTTATTCTGCACCAGCTAACACAGAGGCTAGTAATCCGCCGAATGACTTCAATTCAAATGCTAGCTGTTTGCCCATGCCTTTCTCAAGAGTATACTTGCGGAATGCAAATGGAAAGAAGACATTAATATTTAGCGCTAGCCACAGGTAGATAATGCAAGCTGTTATCTTTCCTATACGTAAAACTGACAGACCAACGTAATACTGTCTCTAGAGGCAGTGGTTAATCTCGTTAGAAAGACCAGGGTGAGATCATTGTAATTAGATTCAGTCTAACTTAAATAGATACAATTTATTTTTTCTTGTCGCATTCGTGGGAACCAATGCAGTTCCTTTTATTTCTAGTTGAGCGATTTGTTATGTGATGTGACTAAATTCTCCGTCCCTGGTGAATAGCTTAGTATCGGGAAATCTATCTCCCGTTAATACCAATGGCCGGATTAATCGTGAGGTAGGTAGTCAGCCTCTGACGATATTGTCATTTAGAAACTGTGAATAGACGGGGGAAAAGAAGCCGACAACATTCAGCCGTTAAAAAGTCCCCGAAACGTGAGTTTATTATGCTAATTCCGCTAATACGGATAAGGTGAAAGTAGGTGCGCGAAATAAATCTCTGTAGACAACAAATCGCCAATATCTTTTCGCTCTTTACATTTTTGAATCTTCGCGACCGAATGCGTGCTTCAGGTAAAGCTTCTCCCTGAAGGGGCCAGTAAATCTGACTGTAATTTTGACGATGATCGCCCGGCTCATCTTGATCTGGATCTGGATTCCACATTGCAACAGAGTTTCCAACACATTACAGAAACCGTACGTACCAATCCGCTACTTCACGACTGACAGCTATCTAGTAACATCATTTTAAAGTAAAATAACAACAGTTCAATTAAACCTGTTTCTCTATAGTTCCCCCCCTTTTTTTTTAAAGAAAATTCCACTCGAAGTACTTTCAAGTTCTGCTAAGTAACTTCCGTTAGAATTGCTGTTTTGCTTTCACAGTCTCATTGGGAATTAGACCGGGCGAGAGGACAGTGCGGAAATCCAATCTTTGGTTGACGTCCTCCAGGTACAACAGACAAGAAACAAATCTAAAACTTTCTGCCTTCGGCTTCTATCGTAATACGCAATCTCGCTTTACATTTTCAATGTAAACATATAAAGTATCAAATTAATATCCGGATTCTGATGGATATTCTTACATCCACAATGTCCTTCAACGGCACTTTCATGTCCTAAAGATATTTTCTACTATTCTACATTTTCCCAGCATTATGGACTCCAAAGCAAATTCATTAAAAACCAGTAATACATCCAAACACTTTCTCCCTAAATGATATTTCCGTTACCACCTGCTATTGTATACACAGGTTGCTGATATACATCTCTTACCTGTTCTTTTTTTAAAGAAAATGTTATCTTTTGCATCGCAATAAGAGTTTAGCGCATCCTTTACCCTAAAATATGTTGATGAGTTTTTTTTTTTCACATAGAGCAAAGAAGCTCAACTAAAACAAAAGACTGATTTTATTCCTAATATTAAAGAAAAACCAAAAAAAAATTTTTTTTTCATCTAAAACTCGTTTCTATGAATTCATACACACACGTGCCTGGAAACTAACAGATTACATTTGCTACTACTTCGTCGCTAGGTGGCACCTGCCGCAGTCACGTGTTCAAACAACGAAAAATCCGAGAAATTACGCGAAATCGTCCATAAATAATAATTAATATCACAGAAGAATACTTTCTGCTTGATCAGCATATAATCGTAAATTTTCCATTTCTGTCTCTGAAGTTATGCGCGCTGTTTACACAGATTTCCGAAATTAAGCGACATCCAAACAATATTAAAATATTTTTTAAAGTGGTTAAAAGTTTTATCTGCCAAATGATAAACATAGACTTCTCTGCAGGTAACTTTTATAGAAGAAATGAAAATATATTTAGGAGTTCAAGAGAAGCTAGTAGGTCCATGTCAGAAACCAAGACGGATTTTTTAGCAAAACAGAACGTAAACAAACATGAATTGTGGTTAGTCGGTATGGAATGTGGTCTCTGTTGACAATAATGCAGAACTGCAAGCTGCTGCTTATAACGCATTCAACCAGAGCAGAGTGCAGTAATAAAGTCCATTATCTTATCAGGAGTTTGCAAACTTTGTAGGGAGGAAGCACTTCTCAGAGCATTCCAAACATTTTCAATAGAATTCAGCACAGACGAAACTAATGACTATAGCATACAGATAATGGTTTGGCCTATTGATTACACGTGCTCTATTTTGGACAATATATATAATATATATATTCCTTCATTAAACGAATATCATTTGATATAGGAATCCAGAATTTCGTCCCTCTACTTCATTGCAGTCAGGGTATCCACCTGAAAGGTGTGCAGGTCGTACGTCCATTCAATAAAACTCCTGCCCAGACTACCGTATCTGCACCACTCTAGGGATATTTCTTCATGTTTCCTCCAGACGAATGCGCGTCTTAAGCCAGACAAACCCCCGACTCATCAGTAAAGAGAAAATGGTCCCAGTCAGGAAATGTCGAAGCGACATGTTCACGGCATCAGTTCAACCGCCCTCCGTTTGGTTAGGGCGAATGCCAACCTCCCCGTGGCTGCAGGGAAATCGGAACCGAGTCAGAAGTGAGACCTGGCGATTATCTGCTCTAGTTGTGACCAGTGACCGACCTTCAACTGGTCTTCGGACAATAATATCTCCACGCAAATGAAATTGTCCACATAGCCAAGAAACCAGACTTTTGCATGCGTGCAGCCATTCGCCACCCGGATCTGTATATTGTCTGGCCTCTATCCTACCACCAACTATAATATACCTTATAGAACTCTGCCAAGCGAGTAAAGTTGACAAGAAAGGTGACGTTGGTAGGTAGTAGGCCTCTCGGGGGAAGGGTGCAGCTATTTCAACTCTTTTAATCTTCCAAAAGCTACTACATATCGCCAGATAGTCAGGACCGTTAAAGAAGATTCAGCGAGCGGACCGGCTAAAGGCGGTCTAAACCAGTCAGAGTTGCGCAGCGATTACGTTTTCGTCTTGGCCTAGGATGACTTGTATTTGAAGTCTTTGCAAGCGAAAAATCAAAAAGCAAGTGTTCCGGAGTTTGGGGAGTTTTGGGAGGTGATAATTTACCTTTATAGTGCCGACAGTTCATTTTCTCAAATATGAGCACAATTATCCAAATGTAACAAAATCACTTGTTTAGAAAAAGGCAACACTGCATCCGAATGATATCCGCATTCTTAAGACCACGTGTAAGAAGATGAACTAAAGTCAGCGAGTTGAAGGTCGGGCAGAAGAGAATGATGACTCAAGCTGACTTTGAGGAACATCACCTGGCCGTACTCCTGAAGGCAAAAGATGAACTGGATTAGAGCCATTAGGGTCCTTCATGTCAAATTACAAAAGTCATTGCTAATGGGACAAAGAGAAAAGAAATTGTATTTCTCTTTCGGTTCATAAGGAGAGTAGGTGAACTGTCTCGAAGCACCTGGGAAAATCGCACCTCTCCCGACTACGGGATGAAGTTGGGCGGCCGGTCATATCATAGTAATAGTAAAAACGTATACAGACGTAGGACCATCATCACCTGTAGATAGACAGCCACGACGGTCGGACGTGGAACCGATCTAGCCACAAACACACCACACACACACACACACACACACACACACACACACACACGCACACACACAAAAGTTCCAGTATTCTGAACACTTAGGAAAACTTCCAGTTGTGGATAAACTCATCACAGCAACTCGACCGGAAGTCTAAACGGTAAAAATACGGATTAAAATCTTGAAAAACAAGAAAAGAAAAGATTTTTTTCCCCTACAGCAATAAAATAGATTGCTAAATTTGTCCTAAAGCTCTTCGTTTTCAGAGAATATTAAAAAAAAAAAAAAGACTAGAAGATAAATTCCAGAATATTATTATTAACTTTCGACTGTAATTACGGTTTGTTGTCGTTCGATGTAAAAGAGAAAAAAAATACTTCGGCTAATTCATTAGTTCCACCGTTTACAGACGGCAGCATCGGATAACCATCTCCAGAGACACGTTCCAGAACGAATGACAAGCCGAGCTCGCCTTTCACTCGATCATAATTAATTCCCACGAATAACGGTTATCTTTGCGCTGCTTAAATGATAAACAGATTAATTCAAGTTAAAATCTTAGGTTGTCTTATTCTGTCCCGAAGGCGTCGCGTCGCGTCAGCGGGGAGGGGAAAAAAAAGGCTTCTACTTTCAGTTTTGCTTCTTTTATTCTGAGATCTGTAGAGATCTTTGGGAAAAACTAAAGATGCCCCCCCACCTTTTTTCCTTAGCTTTTCAGCACGTCCAAACAGCTGCGGAGCGGTTCTATAAATAATAATATTTAGATTTTTAAAAGAAACATCTAGCGTAATCAAATTGAGTGAAGAAGAGGTAGTCGTTCTTGTAAGCGGTGAGAGAAATCTGGGCTGGAAAGCGTCATTCTCTATTCGACTTTCCGTCTCCGAGCTTCACATCTCCCCTCCAAGACTGAAGAAGCGCCGTCGGAGAATCCACTCCGTCTTTTGTCGCGCCTAGGAAGGGAAAGGCTTCTACCGCTGAACCATCCATCACCTGGTGCCTGTTAAAATCGCAAATAGCTTACATTGTACTAACCAAAGAAAAGGAACAAAACAATTGTTAAATATTGTGTTCGGGAATGTAGTATTAAATAAATGACATAGTACAGATATATTTACTAATCCGTCCGTTTTTCTTTCTTATTACCCTTTAATCTGTTTTAGTTTAGTTTGGTATCTAAGCAGGGAGCTATAATTGGCTGATACATCCAGTCCAGCATAAAAATGTCAAATCATTTTAGTTTTCAGCCTAGTCTAATTAGACTAATAATTACCGGTCGTGGTTCATCCTATCCATTTACAGCTTTCTTGCTTTAAAGTACTCTTTTATATTATCTAGCTAGGTAAAAACACAAGAAACATTTTGAAAGTTACGACACTAGGTATTCGACCAAATTAGTGACCAGCATCTTCTAAATTCTTAAGACCCGCGTGAATCTTTGGCGAATTTTTTCCTCGAATAAGGTCTCCTCGCTTGCGCAGTATATTTAAGATGTGGGACGAACTAAAGATTTATATAAATGGAACTAAGGTTTTTTTTATTTCTTTGTTTATGTTTTATATATCAGTTAATGATTACCATCATTCGATTATTTCTCTTCGTGGGATTTCGAAATGCATGACCCAAGATCCTTTCTTAAATATACGTTTTCTAATTTACTATTTCCCAATGAGTATCATTTTTCTCCTTTGAGTAATTTTGCAGTTTTTGGCATTAAACTCTCATTTTCCACTTTACTAATCAATCATCCAGGTTTATTTCGAACAAATTTCTATCTTTTTTTTTACGTTAATTTTCGTTTTTTTTTCCTCAAGAATTGTAATATCTACATCATCTACTACACTACCCGTACCATTAACGTAAGAACAAGAGAGGACTCAGAACCAAACCCTGCGGCACACCACCAGAGGCGTCCATATACAGCGCACTAGTCTTTAGCGTTTTACATCATTATTTTGCATTAAAACGCAAAATAAAGTCTGAGCAGGAATCATCCACATTAACCAAATTTATTTTAGTTCATTTAGAAATCAATTAGAATATTATTTGTTTAATTTGATTATTTTGAAACTTTTTTTTTTTTGACAAAGTCCTTGGATCTCTACACATAACTGAAGTTAAACTTACCTGGGTCGCTTCTATTATCTGTTGGTTTTTTCTTTAAAGTTTGAATTTGATGTTTCCATGCCTTTGAAAAAAAAAAGGAAATCATGTAAAATTTTTTAAAAAATTTTAAAATCGTGAATCTTCATTGCGTTCTTTATATTTGTAACTACTTCAGATTTATCAAATTTCTTTTCTGTCTGAGTCAGAGCGGGAAAAAGAAAAACAAGCACATTTGTGACCAATTTCAGCAGTACTTACTAATTTATCTTTTTTATCTTTTGCATCTTTCAAATGATCTAGAGAAAAAAACTTTTTAAAACAGTCTTTTAGGGTAACCAGTCGTATGCAAAGTTAAACCTTTGAAGTATTTCGTATAATTTATTGAACCAAAGGTCTTTTGATTCCGAAATCAATACCTTACAGACTGAGCCATTAGTCTGTTGAATATCTTCTCCGATATTGCTTTTCTTTTGTACTTTTCAGTGAGTACACTTCGTTTTCACTTAAAAAATCAATGTAAACCCTACTGGTAGGTTTTTGTACGCTTATCCGCTTTTGCCAACCCCTTAGACTGGCATCGAGGTTCAGAATATATCACCAGAGGGAGCTAACTCGTTGTTTGGCCTTGGCAACCGAGAAAGATTCGGAAAATTCTCACTAGAACTCACCATTTTCAAATACAGTATTTGAAGGAACCGGGGTGGCTGTAATAAGCCAGAGTGGCCGGCTAGTGAAGAAACACAAGGGCATCCTTTGGAACACTGATGAACTTAATCAATTTAACGCTTACAGCCAATTTCTTCCTCTCTCAGAATGACGCAAATAAAAATACAACTTCAGAAAAAAATAACATTAATTAGACGTGTTAATTATTACCATTAATAAACAGTGGTCCTCTAATGGCAAAACTTAATCTATTCCTTAAATAAAGCCTATTGCAATGACCTACGTTATGAAAGAATTTTCAAAAAATTGTAACTTATGATACTTTTCTAAACTTATGTCGGTCGGCAGCACTTTAGCTCTCCTGTTAAGAAGACCGCATACTATTTCATGTGCGTCATAACTGTGCACACTGCTGAATGGCTAAAGGCTGTAAAGGTTTTGACGTCACGCTTGTTTTGTAGTCTCTTTTCAAAAGAGCTCGAAGAACACCAAGGATGTTATTGGACAACATCATGGGAATATTTGATACGTTTTTTCCTATAGGAGTGAGATCATTTTTATTTGTAAATGAAGTGTAAAATAAAATATTATAAAAATGAAATACAAGTTTAAGCCGTGTTCCTTTATTTTGGCAGAAGCATCAAAGCCACACTGGCTTGTCAAGGCAGCCTTCATAAAATATATTTAACAACGTGGCTTTTATAAATGGCTACCGCTGTTCCTTTACCCGGATAAGCTTGGCTAATTTATGACTATGCTTGATAGAGAAAATAATTATTGAGACTGTTTAAATTTTTGGATCATAGACTTGTATAAATTTCCTGTTTCAAGCACAAACGAACTAAAATCGGTCGAAGTTTTACTTCTATTTAACAATCTGAACGCTGCTTTTGTTCTCGGATTTACTCTGATTAACAGAAGCTGAAGGAGGCACCAGGAGCATTGGGACTAGTGAGACAAAGATGTACCGTGTGAATTGGTGGAGAGGAAATCTCGTTTTTATTTTTGCTTATAGAGTAATCCTGGAATAAATTAAATGCAAAACAACTCGTGTTTTGTTGTTTGCTTGCATGTTTATTAAGTTATTTTTTTCCGGTGTAGACAGATAAAACTCTACTTTTAAAATGTTCTAACGAAAGCCGGGGCAGGAAAAAACTACCTGTTCGTCATCGATCATTTAAAAAGAAATATTATTTTGATGGCTCAAAGCGAAATTAAGAGGTAGTGAAACTGTCCGGCTGTCGAGGAGCGGTACTTGGGGGGGGGGGGGGTAGTTGATTTTCAAACCTTGAGCGATGCGTTAGTAAATATATCAATCGAGGTAATTTCCTAGCCAGACAACGGAAAAGATCCCCATGGTGAATATCATTCAGCCGAACTGCAGGGTTTGTGTGGACTTCGCAGCAGTGAGTTTCTGGGTGCAGTACTGGTGAAACAAAAGTACTGCTTTTCCGTAGGAAAAAATGTGTTCCGTCGTAAAGGGCCGTCCAGCAAAATAATGCATCTAGGTAAGTAGGCGCGCCAAATCTCGGAAGCTCTCCACTCTTGTTCAGAATCTCGCGTTATCTCATCCTGTTTATCCAGTCAAACGTCGGACCGCTCTAACTGCGCTCCAAGTGTCGCCATCCGGACATTAATGGTCAGAGAATGAAGCTGTTGTCGACATCCGCTGTGACAGTGGCTGGGTTCAGAAACTGATATCCAACTTCGCGTCGTCTTTCCATGAATCGCTCAGTGAGGAGTCTTGCAAACGTTTAGGCCACCAGTAAGAAATACTTCCACAAGGAAACAGCTATTCTTCGGTAGGCTCCACCTTGCTAAACATCTCAAGCTGTCTTTTCTGAATGGCATGAATCATTTGATTTCATGATGATGCACCAAGATCCTAGAATTTCGTAATTTTACTATAAAAATAAAGGCTTTTCACACTAGCAAAGATAGATGACGATGATTATTATATTATTATTATTATATAAAATAATATATATGACATCTTTCGCGAACGAGAGAATCTTAAGACCTTGACCTTTGAAGCCCGCCGGCCGACCTTGATATCATTGCATCTCTCCCAGAGATACGCTGGCCTTTGGAACTCTCTCTCTTTGAACCTCCCCCAAAGTTTCGTCACGCGCCCCAAGCTTGATAAAGATCCCATTAGTCGAAACGTTTCGGATGAACAGGTAACATAAAACCTAAGCTTGTCGCCTTAACAAAAACAGAGTTTAAGAAAAAGCTGTCTTGAATTCTTTATTAAACCCTGCCACCGTGTTTATTTTATCCGACACTAACTCCCGGCAAGCTTAAAAGATGTAAGATCTTTTTAAAAGAAATCATATGACATTTTTGAGACTTTTCATAGTTTTTAGGATGTTGGGCCAAGCGAGAAGCAAATAGCTATGACACGTTTAGTGTCTTCCCTGTACTGATCTTCTGTACAAACGTTATGATCCGTAATGTAATGGAGGTAAACGAAATCAGCAATAATAGGAGAGTTAAAGGTTAACATCTGTTTATGCCTCAGCGTTTTTGATGGCAATGATGCCATTTTATGTTATAAATTGGCCTGAAAATCTTTGCGATTATTCCAATATGAACAAGTGAGAGTCGTTACTCTGTGACAGATAAACTTGTGCAGATTTCTGCATAACCGTTTTGTTTGGCCGCTACAAGGCGGGAAGCCACCACAGTTCAATGGTTAGCCTTTTGAGCTGCTGAAGTTAGAGTCCCCTGGCTCGATTTCTCGTCGGGGCCTGGTTGGTTTCCCTCACCCCACCCGCCCGTGGTCGTTCCTTTTTAGCTTTTCTTACTTTCTTAAGTTTTTCCTAATGTAAAAAGGTGACATCGAAAGTGAAGCCTCTAAGAATATTTATGAAGGTTGCAGATGACACTAAAATAGATGTTAGAGTTAACAGAGGTGAGGCTAGGAGTCTGAGATCTTATTTAAATAATTTAGTAGGCTGTTTGAACAAACGGCATATAAAATGTAATATTTCTCTAAGTGGAGATTGCCTACCCTCGGGGCAGATTGTATGTAATAGATCACTATTATCATCATTAGCAGCAGCAGCAGCAGCCTGGCGACGGGCGGATCCGTGGCTCAGAGCCAGCCATTCATATATCAGGAAGTAAACAGATAAAGTGGTTCGCATTGCTTTCCTCCACGAATGCGGGTGTGCCACAGAGGGCGTGCTGAAACTTCTCACTTTCTAAACGAGGAACAAAACCGGAGAACACGGGAAAAACCCACTTAGTCGACTGATGAAAAATGGCGAGAAAAGGCTGTGTTAGTAAAGATCGCCCAACGTAGCTGACCTGCGACCGGGATTCCAACTCGATCCCTTGCATCAGTAGTTTACCACTGAACTACAGCACCGTCAGTGCCGCACTCGCCCTGACAGAAGGGTACCACAGCCGGTGCGTGCTACTGTACGATTTACACTCATCTCGCAGCTCTTGGTTCGCGTTCGGAGCGTATACTATGATAAGAAAACGGATACCGTAGAGAGATTTACTAGAATAATTAATGGCATACGCAATCTCGGTCACCGACAACGAGCTACAACAAGCTCTGGCCTGGAGAATATCCGCGGTGAATTGGTTGGAATTCCTTAGATGCTTTTCGCCAGGGGAAATTCATAAATGTAGGTAGATACGTCGGTGGGAGCCGGCGGTTGCCCTGCATCAGCATAGATGAAAGCGTGCCGATCTTGCATCTTTGGAAGACGTCATCATTGTCGGGGTATGTCGCGAACAGGGCTTTGTACCAGAGCCCGGCGTGCTGCCATTACTTCCGCGCCGACCTGTCCGCCATGACGGTTCTACCGGAGTACTCTTCGATGTTTGTTGTGGATGGCCTCCCCACTCCTATCCCATGGCGAGCTGGGCACTACCCCCCCCCCAGTACTGTTACATCTCTCTACTGCTGTGGTGTCTGAAATATTCTTTTCAAGTGGACTAAAGAATATTCTTTTACCAAAAGAAATACATAATAAGTTACGAATCACGAACAAAAAAATGTTTGAATACAGCTGTCCCCCGGTATTCCGCGGGGGTTACGTCCCTTGAGCACCCGCGAATATTGGACGTGGTCCATAAAAATGCCTATAAACGTCAAAATATAACGTAAAATATAATAAAAAATATATAATAATAATTTAATAAAAAATACAACACTCAGAGAAACACTCAAGATAGCTACACGCGGTAAACTGGGATGATGCTGGGCTGCATCTGCCTGAGACAGCGCCTCGTGGGCAGCAGCCAATCAGCAGCCAGGAGAAATGAATAACGCTCTCGGATTGGCTACTTTCAAACCTCCAGCCAATAGCGTTTATTTTGCTGAATTTACATTAGTATTTATATTACAAAATCAGTAAATTATATTGTTATTAATAATTTAGTGTTAAAAAGCGTGAAAAAATATATATTGCCACGAAAAAAACCATAAAAAAATCACGGAAGATATTTGCGATTCTGCGAATATGCGGGGGTTTCCACGAACAGTTATTAGTTAGGTTCTAAGGGAAATTCCGCGAATAACCGGGGGCCGGGGGGTCGACTGTATAACGAATTTCTTGATGCAATTACACTTCAGAAAAATTATTTTGTGTAGTGTAATAATTTCGGCAATCGGTGAACATTTTTAGACCATTATTTTCTATACCTGTATATATATATTTATTTAAGAGGAGGCTGCTTTAGAAAGATACCGTGTAGTTTTTTTCAGAAGTTTAGATTGCAGTTTTCACTTTCTACATTAGTAACGCTATTACATCTCCTCTCAAACTCCTCCTTTAGAGGAAAATTTCGATGAAGAATCGCAGAAAAACTGTCTTAATTCAAACGTCACTCGTGGAAAACTTTTAAAAAAAAATCTCTATTCTGAAACTTCGGAAGGAATACCAAAAAAATACCTGAAGCCTTCTGTCAGATGTTTGGTGGTGATTCCACAAAACTAGTGGACGGTTTTTGCTGTTATCAGAGTTCGAAGCTGTCAGGAATTTCTTGGTGATGGCTGGTAATGGGGTTTTCAACAGACTCGAAAAGGAAGAAATAGAAAAAGAATTAAAATTTTTGATGGAGCAAAAGACATTCTCCCAGCGCGAATAGATTTATTTACTGTTGAAAGTTATCGATTCAATGGCATGAAAACCGCTCTGTTTATGTTTAAAGGGAAAAAAGGAAGAAGTACTCTAACATCTGCAGGAATCATTTAAATTACTAGCTAGCAGCAGCCCTGTTACTATCAGGAAGCTTTTAAATAGTCGCGACCGAGGTTTCGCTTCGATCTCTCTGCCATCTCAAGGTGCAATAAAAGCTCTGATTACAAGTCTTGTTTTTTTTAGAATACTCATGGCCTCCGTGTAGATCTCGGCCATCTGAGTTTGTATTTGTCCGCGGTTAAGAGAAAAGAAAAAAAAAATGTTGTTTATTGATTCGGAAAAAAATAATAAAACACAAAAATTCTCGTTCACAGATTTAAAAAAAAAAGAAGAAGAGATCGCCTCGTAGTCGGAATTTAAAACCGTTATCCACAATCCTGACTCTAACCTTACAATTAACAGTTCTTGAACTTCTTAGCTCTAAACCTAAACCCGGCCTCTACTTCTGACTCTGTCCGTAACCTACTCCGACACTGATCTTAATTTAAGCTAACGCTGGTTCTAAATCCTAACTTTAATCTTAACGCTAGCTTTTACTCTAACCTGTCACGACATAAAGACCCGTATGCTCTCCCGTCCCTGCCGGATGTTCGCGTGCAAGCTGCGTCATGGATGCAGTGGCCGAAGATTTTCGAAAACATCTGTTTGTTTGCAAACTGCAATAGCGTTTCAGCTGGACTCATCACCCATTGCACCTTTCAGTCACAAGAGCTTGGTGGTTCACAAAAGTCCATCAGCTAATTGACTTGGTCGGAAAATAAGATCAAACAGCATAAGGTTACGCTCGGACTTAGCTAAAAAAATAGTTTAAAAAATGTTCATCAATTAACTTTTAGGGTAGTGTATATATATATTACTTAGTATAGTTTAGATGCCTGGAGGCAATCATCGCTTACAGGAAATCCCTCTCTGTTAATTAACTCTCCATGCAGGTAAGTTATTAACATTGCCATTATTTAAATATATAATACAGGGTTATTCAAAAAGAATGAACTGATTTCATGACGCATTACTTCAGTTCTCAAGCATCGTCATGGAATGAGTCAGTGACCATTTGAAAGAGGAGTTTTCTAAGTTTTGATTGGCTGCCACAGGGGGGCGCTGGAGTCGCGTCGTTCCTCCGGCAACATTCAATTGTTTGTTTACCCTCAGAATGGCGAGTCCTCAGCAAAAGGCGTTCTGC
The DNA here is from genome assembly GCA_018389105.1 of Nautilus pompilius. Taxonomy (NCBI): domain Eukaryota; kingdom Metazoa; phylum Mollusca; class Cephalopoda; order Nautilida; family Nautilidae; genus Nautilus; species Nautilus pompilius. The sequence goes on along the minus strand of JACATO010001877.1, from coordinate 30,098 downwards.
GTTCTCGAGTTAGCGAAAACGAAATCGGTTGTCACGGTGCAGCGTGCTTTTTCTTATGGGGATATGTAAAAGATCGCGTTTATGATCCACCGCTACCCACTAACCTCGATGACCTTAAACATCGAATAACAACAGCGATCAACTCAGTGGATCGTGATATGCTGATACGCGTCTGGGAGGAATTCTCTTATCGCATTGATGTTGCCCGTGCTGCAGGTGGTGGCCACATTGAACACTTGTAAGACAGAAACTAAAACTTGATTGTGAGTAGAATACTTGTGACTTAGCTGGAGTTTTCTATTGCTTTTCCTTATTAAAATATTGCGTAATGAAATCGGTTCATTCTTTTTGAATAACCCTGTATATCCGTTATTTCCTGACATCTAATGGTGATAGAATTTTTGATAGTTTCTAACTACGACCTCTGTACTAGCGACTGTGGAATGCAGAAAAATTTCTTCAACTTGTCCACAATTCCTTTATTAATTTGAAACCCTATTAGGTACCGTGTAAAAATCAAACTTAGTCGATATAATACATTTTCGTTTTTAGTCAGTGTACTCTAACTACCTAAGATATGAAAACATTTTAGTAAATTTATGCTAAATTCTAATAATTTAATGTTTTTTTCTTCTCAAATAAGGATTCCACAGCGTATTGAAACAAGGACTGATACAAACTTTATCTCTGCACCACACACAGGTTAATCGCTTCTAACTGCTTTATTTACAGCTTTAGTATACTCTTTACCTGCAATTTTGATTAACATTTAATTCTAGAACCTTTTCTAAAACTTCTTGTCTGTTTGGATATTTTAAAAATAATCCTAATGATTAATTTTTTGTAATTTTTTTTTTTTAAAAATGACCAATCTAATAAATTATTCAACTCGATTTACCTGTAAAGTTTTTACCTTTTCAAATAGCGTATGTTTTAGCATCATTTGAAAGCTTCTTCATACTTAACTATTTTTACATTATCAGTATCATTTATATACCCCAAGAACAATACTGGAATTAAGATCAAGCCCAGTACCACATTAATAGGAACTTCCTGATTTAAAGACACTCTATTTAAAACTGTCGTCTATTTGCCTGTCTATATGAAAAATGCACCACGCCAACGCCTTTCCCCTAATTTGCATTATCCTTCTACGTGAAACCTCGTTTGGAGTTTACATTAGCGGCGTCATCAGATTAATTTCCACTTGACAACCGATTTAGTTGTCTTCCAAACATTCCATAAAATTTTGTCTGGCGAGTTGTTTGTTTTCCGTTTTAAGTTGGAATCTGTAAAGAGGAAAAAAAGATGTTGGATTTCTAACTGGACGATTTTGTAAACTGCCCGGATCCTCAAATCTTGCAAGCCATCGAGATCCAGCCAGCCAGCCAGCCGACCGACCGTTCATCAGCCAAGTCGCTTTCATCGCGACGTGGAAATAACTTCGCTATATAACGTGACACCATCAACAACAAAAAGAGGTCGTCTTTAAGTGGGATGCTGAGCCCGAAAGACCTGTTGCAAGGTGCGAACGCCAACAAATGGCAAGTAAAGGTCATTTGGACATGGGAGGTCTTAATTCGCTGTGTCATTCAGTATTCTAGGGCACAGCAGAGCTTTTATAATAGATAACCGTGTAAAAGTGCACACACACACACACACACACACACACACACACACACACACACACACCTCCTTTTTCTTTAAAATCTATTTTGAAATCCTCTGAAAAACTACTAAAGAAAAAGTATGCAGCCTAGCTTTTTTGTCCGGGTTTCGGAGATTCTTCTTCAATTTTTTAAACAGCATTACCGAAATCATGTTATCTTTAGGTTAAGTTGGTGTCCTCGCAGATGCCAATTTTGTTGTTCTTGTTGTTGCATTTAGTCTTCTTCCGTCCGACTGAACTCTTTCTTGAAGTTTATTAGGCTCAGTAACGACGTTTTCCTCGCTGGGATGAACACCACGTTTAACCTCACTTTCGAGATGGAGTATTTCTCCTCTTCTTTGATTCCTAAAACAACAAGGTCGTTAAATAACCCCTGCTTTTGATGAATCCATTGGCCCAACCATTTCTGGTTCACAGATTGATTTGTTTATCTTATTGGCGAAATTTTTTTTCCTTCTTGGCATCAGGGTAGTTTTTGTTTTAATGATGACGAGATATCCTCACGCCATTGCTAGCGGCATTGGCGAGCTGCTTTCCGATCCAGCAGCGGAATCGATACTTTCAAGTGTTATAGTATTACCGCAGATGAAACTTCAGCGTTATCCACCTGATCCGAATTATGCTAGGTACGGCAACGGCTCAAGTGGGATGGAACTTCGTTTCACCGACTTGTGAAGACAAGAATTTAAATCGGGTGCCTTTTAGAGGAGACTCTCGGGAAAGCGAGTTGTTACAGTACCGGTGATTTCTAATTAAACCGCTCATTCGAAGCCATAATCGACGCCATAGCTCTCAAGCCATAACACAAACGACTTCGCACCCGTCACAGCACCGTGTGGCGTTTGGCTCCTTTAGAATTCGGAATGAACACCAAAGCTTACCTCAACATCATTTACGATTAGATGTATCCAGCGATGCTTCGTGTGTACTCATAAAAGAACAGATACTTTCAAGACGACAGTGCTGCCACTCACTGTGCCAAACGGTGAGCCTTCGTGGCTTGAGGAACAGAAAGAAATTCCAGGAATGTCTAGAAAGATCCATGGATCTTCATCAAATTGAGTAGGAAGTGACCTTGGAAGACGCATTCACCAATATCTGCTTATCTTGCTCCATGCATATCGTACAATATTAATGAAAGAAAGAATGGAAATATCCTCCAGAGCATCCTCCAGCAGCCGCGTCGTCGTCGTCTCGTGGCCGTTATTTGGGCCAAAGATGGTCTAGATACATGTTAAAATTAGCTTAACTTCAGCCTTCCCTTCAGTTATACAACAAAGCACAGCGCGACTTCGATCTATCAGGCATTCCGCAATCCGATTCCTCTATGCGACTCTTTGAAACGTAGAGGAATCTTTGCTGAGAGAAGTTGATGCTTGCAACAGCTGAACGGAGATGGTCTCGGGTCTGTTCAGTGCGAGTGTGACGCTCTCAGCTCCAACGAAAACATCTTTCTAACAAAAATGGCATTCAAAGAAATATATGCATCTTTTCCTAAATCCTTCCAGGAAAAAAAAACCGGCAACAGTAAAATTGATGTACAGTTTTGTTAGGTGTAAAATTGGTCTAATATTAAGTAAAGTTCGCTTTACAAATACATCTCCATCTCCATCTCTCCATGTCTCTCTCTCTCTCTCTCCTCTCTCTCAACCCTCTCCATCTCTCTCCATGTCTCTCTTCTCTCTCTCTCTCTCTCTCTCTCTCTTCTCTCTCTCTCTCTCTCTCTCCATCCTCTCCATCCTCTCCATCCTTTCCATCTCTCTCTGTCTCTCATCCTCTCCATCCTCTCCATCCTCTCTCTCTCTCTCTCTCTCTCTCTCCTCTCTCTCTCTCTCTTCTCTCTCTCTCTCTCTCTCTCTCTGATTTTATTTATTCTATGGCTGCAGCGGCCTGTTTTCTATATACCAGATTTTCTGCGATAGAAATATTCCCCCCCAAACATTTATTTCTTTTTAAAGTATATTTTGTCATCTACTTTCTGCACGCAGCGCTGTTCTTGCATGTAGAAGCATATCATCGAAGTGGCCACGAGTCTCCAGCAGTCAACGTGAGTGGTAGACGGTAAAACACGATTATACAGCCATCAATGGAATGCCATTTTATTTGTTGCACACGGGCTCACCTGTACGGCTGACGGACCAGTGTTAAAAATTCCTAGGGGAGCCTCACGCGTAATTCACGAGCAAATAAAAGGCAGTAAGATTTAAAAAAAAAAACAAAAAAACAGGAGATAATTCTTATCTTCCAAAAGGATGTCTTTGATTGCCACTCCTTCCCGAGCTCCTACTCGCATTGACGTTTTCAAAAGATCCGTAAAGTCCACGCGATTTCAACGAGCGCCTGCCCCTGACCCCCGGCTCGGCTTCAGTGCTATGACGCGTTGCCGAGCACCATGCAGTGCCACGAAGCACTGTATCCCTGCGACCGTTTCAGCGGAAGAGCTATGACGCCACTAACGCATTTAAAAAAAACGTTTCAGCGGAAGAGCTATGACGTCACTACCGCATTAAAAAAAACGTTTCAGCGGAAGAGCTATGACGTCACTACCGCATTAAAAAAACGTTTCAGCGGAAGAGCTATGACGTCACTACCGCATTAAAAAAAACGTTTCAGCGGAAGAGCTATGACGTCACTACCGCATTAAAAAAACGTTTCAGCGGAAGAGCTATGACGTCACTACCGCATTAAAAAAACGTTTCAGCGGAAGAGCTATGACGTCACTACCGCATTAAAAAAAACGTTTCAGCGGAAGAGCTATGACGTCACTACCGCATTAAAAAAAACGTTTCAGCGGAAGAGCTATGACGTCACTACCGCATTAAAAAAACGTTTCAGCGGAAGAGCTATGACGTCACTACCACATTAAAAAAAACGTTTCAGCAGAAGAGCTATGATGTCACTACCGCATTAAAAATCGTTTCAGCGGAAGAGCTATGACGTCACTACCGCATTAAAAAAACGTTTCAGCGGAAGAGCTATGACGTCACTACCGCATTAAAAAAACGTTTCAGCGGAAGAGCTATGACGTCACTACCGCATTAAAAAAACGTTTCAGCGGAAGAGCTATGACGTCACTACCGCATTAAAAAAAACGTTTCAGCGGAAGAGCTATGACGTCACTACCGCATTTAAAAACGTTTCAGCGGAAGAGCTATGACGTCACTACCGCATTAAAAAAAACGTTTCAGCGGAAGAGCTATGACGTCACTACCGCATTTAAAAACGTTTCAGCGGAAGAGCTATGACGTCACTACCGCATTAAAAAAACGTTTCAGCGGAAGAGCTATGACGTCACTACCGCATTAAAAAAACGTTTCAGCGGAAGAGCTATGACGTCACTACCGCATTAAAAAAACGTTTCAGCGGAAGAGCTATGACGTCACTACCGCATTTAAAAAAACGTTTCAGCGGAAGAGCTATGACGTCACTACCGCATTAAAAATCGTTTCAGCGGAAGAGCTATGACGTCACTACCGCATTAAAAAAAAACGTTTCAGCGGAAGAGCTATGATGTCACTACCGCATTAAAAATCGTTTCAGCGGAAGAGCTATGACGTCACTACCGCATTAAAAAAACGTTTCAGCGGAAGAGCTAGGACGTCACTACATCATTAAAAAAAACGTTTCAGCGGAAGAGCTAGGACGTCACTACCGCATTAAAAAAAACGTTTCAGCGGAAGAGCTAGGACGTCACTGCCACATTTAAAAAAATCGTTTCAGCGGAAGAGCTATGATGTCACTACCGCATTAAAAAAACGTTTCAGCGGAAGAGCTAAGACGTCACTACCGCATTAAAAAAAACGTTTCAGCGGAAGAGCTATGACGTCACTACCGCATTAAAAAAAACGTTTCAGCGGAAGAGCTATGACGTCACTACCACATTTAAAAAAACGTTTCAGCGGAAGAGCTATGACGTCACTACCGCATTAAAAAAAACGTTTCAGCGGAAGAGCTATGACGTCACTACCACATTAAAAAAAAACGTTTCAGCGGAAGAGCTATGACGTCACTACCGCATTAAAAAAAACGTTTCAGCGGAAGAGCTATGACGTCACTACCACATTTAAAAAAAACGTTTCAGCGGAAGAGCTATGACGTCACTACCGCATTAAAAAAAACGTTTCAGCGGAAGAGCTATGACGTCACTACCACATTTAAAAAAAACGTTTCAGCGGAAGAGCTATGACGTCACTACCGCATTAAAAAAAAAAACACCACAACAACAGCAACATCGGCGGTTGGTCTCTTCACAGAAATTCCCTTCAGAAAATTAACGGCACAGCTTTTGTCACATAAGTTAAGTCCGGCCCAGTAACAGAATTCGCGCGGTCTTTGACGACGACGGCGTTTTCCGGTCGCGGGGACCGGTATCCCATCATGCCAAGGGTCAGTTTCAGCATCCGGCCTCGAAATTACTCTCTGACCTTCGCTCCTCTGGCTGAAATGTAAACCCGGAAGTGCGTTTCCCCCGTATCGGTTCTGGTAACTCAGGGGCCGTGCTTTCTATTTATTATTAATTTGTTTTCTAGTTCTTGGGATTTCTTTTCAAAACCCTGCTGACCTCCCAGATCTCCTCGCAGACATCTCTACAAGTTTATTTCCGTTCCCCTGCTGTGTTTTAACATGCTCATTACTCGTAACAAATGTGAACCACCCTTCAGTAACCTTTCCTCTGTGAATGCTTATTAACATCCAATTTATATTTTTTTCGCCTCAGCCCCCAAAATTAATTGCATCAATTTAATCCACACCGAAAAACTACTAGAAATTTGCTTCTCCCAATAAACAAATAATTAAGATGTGTTGTAACATTTTAAAAAAAAAAACTCATTTGCATGCTAGAAATCAAATAGCCTGTATTTCAGTCTCAAAGTAGCTTTTAGGTCTATTATATCAATAGCGATGGTAATAGGAAGTATTTTCTGCTCACGTTCTTAATTAACGCCTTATTGTTTAAATAGACTAGTCGAAACAGTCGAAAAGGTCTCCAAGCGTACGGCAAAGGATACTTTAAATTTAAGGACAAAAAATTATCTGGATATTATTACATTTATGCAATCTAAATTTTAATAAAACGTTTTCTTTAACGACAAATGACTTCACATCTCTCTCTCTCTCTCTCTCTCTCTATCTCTCTCTCTCCATCCATCTCTCTCTCCCTCTCTCTCTCTCTCTCTCTCTATCTCTCTCTCCATCCATCCATCTCTCTCTCTCTCTCTATCTCTCTCTCCATCTCTCTCCATCCATCTCTCTCTCTCTCTCCTCTCTCTCTCTCTATAACCTGATCTTTTTTTTCCATCTTGAATAACTGACAGAAAAAAACGAAAATAACACGCATACCATTTGCATACTACCTTTCGTATCAAATGCCATCATGTAAACACTGACCGAAAATTATGTTTTAGTTTTTTTCATGTCGGTCATTAAAGACGAAGGGAAATTTGAATATTCGCCCCGGTGCTACGATCGGTCTGTCTCAAGCACTTTCCTCATTAAACACGCGCTGAAAATTTGTCATTTTAAAACGGTTGTTTGTTGCACTTTCATTAAATTACTTTCCAGCACCATTTATAAATTCTATCTGGTCCAGCCTTAGTCAGCGCATCTATTTGATTTCACATAGGAAAATAAGATTTGCAATCAAACTCTACATTGTCGACTCTTTTTCTTTTAGTGTTTTTTCCTTTTCCCTCCAAAAACGAATCTCTGTCTCTTTAGTTCATTAGCGTTGCGCATCTTTTAAAGGCAAATAATCTACATTTTAGGCATTTTATTTGTAAAATTGTCTGCTTGTTTGTTGCCTTAATACCGATAAAACTCACCGTTTCAGTTTACTTTCACGTCTATCCATCACTCTTGAGGGACCTAATCTACATCTGCCTTTTAATTCAGATACAGAGTTTGGTTCATCAATGTTATCCGAATCTTGAAAACCCGGATTTCAACAAAGTGTGCCATGTTTTTTTAAAAAAATTTGAATAAACCTCTATATTTTGATTTATTTTAGATAAACGTTTTAAATGTATTTTTCTCTGCACCTTTAACTTTGGTTAAAATTCGAGTGAGCTGAAACTTTGTAGCCCAGAAGTTCCGCAGATTTTACTGCGTTCTCAATGCCGGTATTCCAAGTAAATACTCAGGTTAACCATATATCACATCTCTTGTAGAGCGTGGAACTATTCGAGATAAATTATTACTTCGATTACAATTGACATTTTTTACTGGAGCTAACGGACTTACCAGGTCCGGTTTAGATTCGAAATTTTCTGTAATTGAAAAGTCTACGCTATTCCATACTGTCGTCCATTTAGATAAATCAAGTCAACTACCCGTCACTTTTAAATCTAATCTATCAAATGTTTCTGAACAATTTACAGCACCGGGACATCACTGAATTCCAGAGCATAAGGGACGTATCTGATATGATAAATGCTTAATCACAATTTTAATTTGTTTTTAAATAATGAATGTTGCTTTCCCCAGCAATAGAACTCTGCGAAGCAAGACCCAGCCACGAAGACCATCCCTTTGTTTGTTCAAGAGAAATCTTCTCCATGAATACAGTTTGCTACAACCGGAAACTCGTCCCGAAAATCGAAAAAACCTACCCCTTATATCACCAAAGAGATTCTTGAATTCTAAATCTAATAAATACCTCCCTGCCAGGTGTCCTGAGAGCCAACATTTTTTTTAAATGCTCAGTTGTTCTGTTTTATAATCATATCAAAAACCCCAAAAAACTCTCTACACAACATTTATTTACTACCTTCCATATTTGTCGTCCAATTATCAAATAAAGATCGTTTTTTTTTTCCTTCTGTGGCTTCTTTATTTTTAGAGTTAGGTGGTATTTTTCCTCACTCTTGTCTAACGCTTCCCGTATTGCAGACCTGCTTAAGCCACCAGCCGAAGGAGATCCTTTACCAAATCCCTTAACTTTCATATCTCCCCGCATGTGACCAACTTTTATTTCTCACCCCTACCACTCTCTCTCCCCCCCCCCACAGCAGTCTTTTATCAAGTCCCGGATAAATTGGCATCAACAACAACTTACTACAGAGAGATGAACACTTCCAGTGTGAATGGCAGCAGACAGAAGAACCCAAAGAAACCATCTACACCAAAATGAGATGTCATAAAACCAAAAAAGAAAGTAAACGCCGCGTAAAGATGATCTCTCGGTTCCAGAAGCCAATCATTAAAAAAACATTTAAAGGTTCAGTGATGGACGGTCTAAACTTGGAGACCGGTACGCCACTGGCTGCCGTTTAATTGTTTCTCCTCTCATTCCTCCCATTTTCCCAAGAATCTCTTTAGCTTCCGTTGTATAAAAACAGTATTCTTCTCGGACGTGTATAAGCCGCACCAAGTATTGATCCACGTGATTCGCATGCCTCCATGTTCCTGTGCGACAAAACAATATCAACGTAGCATTTTACAAAGCGACTAGAAAGATATCGATGAACGACATCAGGTATAGACGCCATATTACGTGTAACACCACTTTTGGTATTTAATCCAAAATTTAAAGAGACTTAGCGAAATTTTCACAGGTTAAAATGTCTGTAGGACAGCTCTTTTAAAAGTTTAATTTAAAATTTGATTAATTTATTCTTTAAATAATGTTTTCGAAATTGATTTTTTTAGACAAAAACAATAACGTTTTGATTTCTTATTGTTTTAAAACGCTGATCTGTTGAGTGTAGTTTCAGGGGTTTGATCCCAGCTATTTAAATCGATTTTTTAAAAAATGAGATAATATTATACAACACAGTAGTCCTAACTAAGGGACACTGTTTTCATTTATGATCTCTCCTGATACCGCGAGGGAGCAAAGCTGCATAGTTCAGTGAATTATTGATTGTATCTATTTCTGTGATTTGGGAGGTTTTTCTTGTACAAGCGACACCACACGTAATCGGTTGTTTTTTTTAACTAGAAAGCGGAAGTTTTCTTATAGAAAAAGAATAATGTCTAATATAAGCCCCCGCGACTAATATAAACACTTTGTTGTTGGCTTTCCAAGCAGATTCCGTTAAATAATTAAGTAAGCCATAATAGCTGACAGTATCAGCCTGCGTCACTACGTCTGCAGCTACAGTTCCAGAAAGTCAGATGATTCACCGACCAATAGACCAAGGGTTTAATAAGTGGATTTCCATGTTCAGCAAACAACTAACAACACGGATCATTTACTCGGAAGAACTGATAAACCACAAATACGTGATTGATGACGGTTTGCACAAGTAAATGCAGTCTCTGGCGTCAAAGACCATATACTGATAAACCTAGACACAGTCACGTCCATCATCGGTAAAGATAGCTTTTGGGCGTAGTACAAAAAAAAACAAACAAACAAACCATTCATGAAGGGATTAAAGCGAAAGATTCAGCAATACGGATAATCCACGGTGTCCACAAAATCCGCACGCGCACCTACAGCGGGTGAAGTCAGCCTTCTCGAGGACGACCTCTACTCGAAAAGTGTGCTGAGGGTTTCTCGAACTGACGCATCTCCACTAAACCTACTCAAATCTAAGCCGCCGAAGGATCAACCAAGAAATCGAAAATCTGTCCAATTATCCGATCCTGGCACTTGTTGGCAATCTTTATGTCCGGAATTCTAGTACAAATTAATAGGTTGGCATGGTTTTGGTGCTGTATCAACCCATCCCGCGTTGATTTACTCCAGGCCACGTCGGTTTCCTTCGACATGGAGTTCTGGTAGGATCTTTCCACTGCAGCGAAATCATTGCATGGTTTTTGCTTAGGTACTCAGATGGGGCGGGGATGGCCGTGTGTCGGCCCACCGAGAGGAGTACCCGTTGTTTGGCGACCTGCTGCACCACGGTTCCTTCTCGTCCTACCCGTACCAGTCCATCTGTGTGGGCCTCCTCCCACAACTAAACGGGGGTATTCTAGAAGAGATTTCCCCGGGTCCTCGTAGTGAAGAGTTCGCGTGTAGCTTCCGGCTGGCTGGCATTTGTGGCCCATGCAGAGCATAAATCCTCGCGATAGCCGAAGCAGAAAACCGAGGAACGGTGAATAATGCGCGATTCTTTTATATAAGGAATTAATTACACGCCATCCACGAGCGTTACCCGTTACTATCTACGGTAAATGATAAGATCGCGTATAAGACCTACCTGAAATAATAAATGGCTTTAAATATACCTGGCTGGTTTTACAGAAAAAGCAAACTACATAAAAAAAAAAAGAATGTCGCCAATTTGTGAACCACGCCGAAGAGTATCCAGAGAATGTCAGCCCCGGGGGGGGGGATCTTAGAACTGCGGTCAATCAGCATGCAGGGAACTCGCCGATTCTTCCATCCACATCTATCACAGATGACTTCGGTCCTGCGGCCAGTCAAGTAGTACATCCGGGTCCGTACAGGAGATACTGACGTCATTGGCGGAATAGTTGGAAGGGACTGATGGTGGCCTCTTGGACAGAACGTGCACGGTGCCTACTCCATCTCAAACAGGTTTTTTAAACGCTACGAAATAATGACTGGGCCGACGGCTTCAGTTCACCAACCGGTCGATGAGTGTGAAGCCGAGGAGATATCTCGACCGCGACAGTCTTCGGCACCCAGCTTTTTAAAGGCATATTTAGTATTCCCGGGGCCCGCGATCGCGATGGCGGGTTAGATAAATAATGAGTCGGAGAAGCCAAATTATCGCGGCAGGAAATGCATAAACATACGGGCAAGGTTAAAAAAAGAAATTCCTCCACGGAGGCGGAAGTGTCGTGGCGGGCGCCACTCCTAGGTGGAAACCATTTTGTGTTAATTCCCGGTCCTCGTGGGCGAGTGAAATGGCTCCCTGGAAACAAGTCAGTCCGGGGTCGCTTTCGTGACGATCTCACTATTTTTTTTTAACCCTTCATTAAACTTGTCTGTGATACGTAATTCTTCCCATTCTTCCATCTCCCAAAGAGTTTCTTCTGCAGTCCGTGAAGGAAAAAGCTGCTTAATGCGTCGTCGATCGAGCGCGAACCATTTTTGACCATTAAACAGTAATAGACGTGAAGTGAGTGACGTTCCGCCCTCACCGGGTAAATGCAATGTAAAGGTGGACTTTACTGCGCAGACTCAGAGAGACCCGGGTACAATACTGTACGCTGCTCAAACCAAATAAGAAAAACCCTAGTTATTGATTCGTGTATTCTCGGCGCAGCGCGGAGAAAACTTCCATCGCAGTCTCAGAAACCCAAAAATGCTATTATCAAGGAGATCGGATCCCCCACCCCCCCGCAAAAAAAAAAAGAAATCTCAAGATTAATCTTAAAATAACGCGCTAGCGATTCCTCGATAAAGTATACACCGAATTAAAACGTTGTCAGTAAATTGATTTCCATTTCTTGCGCATCAGCTCAGTTCTCGATACTCCGGCCAGAGAGCTGATCAGTCTTCCCGGTCACGGCCCGGACTGCGCATCCACTCTGCGATCGCAGTCGACGGTAAATTTTTCTCTCCCACTCTTAAGAAAGCAGCGGTTAATAAAACACCAAGTAGGATTAGCAACACGGCGTGATGGTTTGAAAACCTTTTTTAAAAAATATTTTGGCACAAGCTGCTGGATTTTTAATTCAAATGGTGGGAGGAGGGGGCAACAAACTATGCCCTTGTTGTCCCTTGGTTTGTCTTGTCAGTTTTACGCTATGAGTGTTCGTGAGAGAGGCGACACCCCACACCACACCCACACACACCACACACACACCACACCACACACACCCCACACACCACCACACCACACCACACAACACACCACACACCACACACCACACCCCACACCACACCCACCACACCACCACACCACACCACACCACACCACACACCACACCACACCACACCCACACCACCACACCACACACCACACCCCACACCACACCACACACCACACCACACCCCACACCACACCACACCACACACCACACCCCACACCCACACACCACACTCCACACACCACAGCACACATTCCGAAGCCTTTCGGAATTAATTCCTATACTTTGCGTTTTTTTCCTCCGTTGTTAATCTGAATTGCTGTCAAATTGGCGTCCATTATCGTTAGTGGGAAGTCGTCCAGTCACCTGACCGGTGCTGCGGTAGAAATCCGTCCATTTATATTCTTCCAGGACCGAACCCCTCCTCCTAACTTCTCTATTGACCTAGAACATACGATGAGAGGTGATTTTTTTTTTTTTTTGTATTAGTAAAGGCCTCCAACTCTCACGCGAAGGTCGGCTTTATTTATCTTTTTCTGGTGTCTTCAGATGGACGGGATCTGCTGGTGAGTTCAGTGGCTCGAAAACAAGATGGACGCTTCCCTCTAACAGCGCATGCGCCGGACTCTTCACCGGGCACTATTTCCCTCGATTGTATTCTAAGACGATCGATCATCGGCAAGGACGAACTTTCTAGACTAAAATAATCGCCATGTCCTAAGCTCTAAGAAACTAAATAATCTTTCTTTCATTAAACATTCTTTCATTAAACACAAAACAGATTGAAAAAAACAAACAACAACAACAAAAAGACTCGACGTTCTATCCTTCCGTAGTTTTTCGTTTCTTTCACCTAAGATAATTTGTCTAAGTATATTATAAAACGTGTATTCCATTTCCTTGCACACCAATGGCCACAGAAAGACAACCCTAGTAAAGAAAGCGCAATGCCGCGTTTAACCGCTAGGGGGAGGTTATGACACGATACGACACTTTCGACGCCGAAAGCCGCCTTACTAATGCTATTTATTTTAAGATGCGGAAGAAAACCGAGTCTTTGAAAGAAAATTCAACACAGCAGGCTGGGAAAGAAACCCTGTCAGCCATATAAGAAAAACCGAGCCAGTCCCCGACTTGGGATTCGACCCCGGAAACCCAGCCTTCGTAATCTAGTAGACTTAACTACTACTAAGCCAATGGCCGCATACGTATGCCGTTGTAAATGTTCTTCGTAAATAATAGTTTCACAGAATATTTGCCTATAAAAGATGCAGTGTACTTATAAAATAAACTTCTTGAATATATTTCAAATATAAACACTTCGGGGTTTTTAAAGCAATACTTTCTAAGGCAGAATGCGACTCCAGGCGTATCGTACATAAACCAACCGAAGCAGTTCAGCAGTCAGGCTTGATATTCGCTGTGTAAGCGTTCCCACTGCGAATTAAGATGGAAAATTTTAGGGTCCCTCCCAACATAAAAAAAAAATAATTACAGGTAATTTTACTGTGTTTTGGCTGTGGATAAACTACTCTACAGCCTCCGTTTTTCTGTATTTTCTTGCATGTAATTTTGAGGTAAAGAATAAGTAAACTAGAGAGTTTCAAATGTTTGAACTTATTGCTGGTTGCGAGCCCCGAAGTCTACAAGACAGACAACCCTGGCGAAGGGATGTAGTTCCGCAGTTGTCTGCTAGAGAGCGTGGCTAATTCTGCACCACGCAGGGCCGAAACATCCAGCTTCGGCGAGGGGAGAAACTAAAAATTCTGGGCTCCTTGATCTTACTACTCGCGACCTCTCCGTGCCTTTCTTTACACTCTCATCACGACATTTAATAACTTGGACGTTTGGCTGGAGCCGACTTTGGAACGCAACGAAAACGAATAAGCCATCTGATGCGGCATCTTTTCGGCCGGGAAGAAGAACAATCAGCTTTACTTTGACAGGAGTAGATTTCTGAAAGGAGCCTACTTTAGATTCAGCGGACACCGTCACTCGGCAGGCGATCTCTGCAACACTGCAATAAAACTGGTCTCTATACTGAACACAGCTCTGCTATACACCTGTACAGAATTTAATTGCACCGTGTATATATTGGTTTTCAAGATTATATTAACATAAACCGTTCGTAATCTGGAATTAACATTCGTTTGAGGCCTGAGCTACAGTTTCTCCGGTTTTAATGGTGACCAACCCTTGACAACCAGGAGTAAATAATTAGCAAATACCCGAACAATACAGCAACCAGTTATGTCGCCATCCGTATTGCAAGGACGGGGAAATAATGTGTTACGATGCGTACCCATTAAAGGAACTACGTTACGCAGCAGCGAGAGTGAAACCAACAAACAACAAATACTAATGACTTTAACTTCCAAAAAATATATTATACCCAGCAGTGATGTTATTACAATCCTATCACGGACAGGTAGATCCAGCTATATGTTAATCACAGGTAACTAAACTCAATCCAACACTGCAATACAATAAATAGGGTAGCCAATACAAAAATTTATCTGAAGTTGCCCACAGTCAAAGCTGCTCTGGATATGGTCCCTCTGGTTGATTGGATGGTTGAGAAATCTGTCGTCTTCTGTCTTATTTAGAATGTCCGTTACACGTACTGCTCGATATTCACTAGTGGGTCTGGTAGGTCTTCTCCCGAGAAAGGATTCTGGTAGGTCTTTTTATAGAGGATCATTTAAATGACAATGGACGTAGCCGGACAGAGGTCAGTGTACTTGGTCAACATCTACAAAGTGTTATTGGCAGGACAATGGACGTAGCCGGACAGAGGTCAGTGTACTTGGTCAACATCTACAAAGTGTTATTGGCAGGACAATGGACGTAGCCGGACAGAGGTCAGTGTACTTGGTCAACATCTACAAAGTGTTATTGGCAGGACAATGGACGTAGCCGGACAGAGGTCAGTGTACCTGGTCAACACCTACAAAATGTTATGGACAGGACAATGGACGTAGCTGGACAGAGGTCAGTGTACCTGGTCAACACCTACAAAATGTTATGGACAGGACAATGGACGTAGCTGGACAGAGGTCAGTGTACATGGTCAACATCTACAAAGTGTTATTGACAGGACAATGGACGTAGCCGGACAGAGGTCAGTGTACTTGGTCAACATCTACAAAGTGTTATTGGCAGACAATGGACGTAGCCGGACAGAGGTCAGTGTACTTGGTCAACATCTACAAAGTGTTATTGGCAGACAATGGACGTAGCCGGACAGAGGTCAGTGTACTAGGTCAACATCTACAAAGTGTTATTGGCAGACAAAGGACATAGCTTGCATCTCAGTGTCCAGGCGCTAAATAACAAAGAGTCCCACCAGAATTGTCTATCATTCACACACAAACCAGTTTCGTGATAAAAAAAAAATGTTTAAAAAAATCACATATGTATCCAGGACTGGTAACAAATGTTCATGTAAATATACATAGTTACAAAGTAATAAATAACAATTAGAAGTATTTTCACTTTATGTTTTATAGCGCACGACAAAATGCTTCATTTCATTTCGTTTCTTTTTTTTTAAATTGATGATTAAATCGCAGAACTTTTCGTCTCGTAAAAAAACACACAAAAAACGTAGTGACGATGACGTGGGATGACAGATGAAGACGATGGCGGTGAAGGCCATGTGCGAGGTGGTCTTCTTCGAGGTGATGAATTCTGTCCAGTCACCGCGGATGGCTGTTACGCTCACAAACCTCTCGATCTCATCAAAGCTGAATGACGCTGTAGAATTGTACGGAAATGTATCGAGAGCTTGGAAGTACAGAAATTCATTCGAAATTATCAGTATAGGCAAACTATTGATTCTCAGTTTTCTGTGATCGATTAACTTTTCCATCTTGTTAACAGGCCTGGATATGCCTTTGATTGCAGACGATATCTTATTCAAGACAGTATTTGATAATAATAATAATAATAATAATAATAATAATAATAATAATAATAATAATAATAACATATTTAATTTTTTTAAAAACAGCCGACTAGTTTACCCAGTTAACTCCCCTGACGGTTTTCCTGCTGACCAGTCACACGCGCTCGCAATAAGAACTCTACCACGCGAGCTGTTGTAGATCGCGTGCGTTGCCAGCCGGCCACCCATAAAACCCAGTTCCGTTTCCCTGTAAAATTACTCGGGCGCACCAGATGATTAGTGCGGTTTCGGAGATCACTTTTACTTCCCAAGCTCGTAGAGATAACTAATTTCCATTTTGAATTTTTTGCTGCACTGCACGCCAGATGGCGGCCATGGGCGTTTCTAGAGCGACCTCTAGTGTTCGCAGTGCGTAGCTTTATTCGTCTGTTTATTTATCATCCGTATCGAGCTACTTCAGAACATCCTCTCTCCCCTCCCTCCCTGTGTGAATAATTGTGGTTATTTCACCTCGATAACGAGTATTACCCCCCCTTTTAAAAAAAAGAAGTGGTTACTTTTCATTACCGCCGCCGCGCTTGTCGTTTTAAGATATTTAAAAGTCACCTGTCATTTTAGTACCAGCTGGGTTTTCGGGTTCTGCCCCCGCCGTCCCTTTCCGAATACTAATTAACCTTGTGCCGCGCTACGGTCGGTCCGCCAACCGCCGGCGCGATGGCTCAGGCCTCGCAATTTACGACGGCGATCATTTGGAAAAGTCGTCCCGAACTCGTTTGCTCCGCCGATCGGACGACAGACGCAATGGCTTATTAAAAACGACGCTTTGCCTGTAAACGCAGCTGTGGACCCGGATCTAATGGGGCCGGAACCTAATCAGGCCTCAAACGGGGGCGCCAGTTCTGCTATAATTCACCGCCAGGAACGCAGCGGCGCGCGTCTCCCTGCCGTAAATTTCCTACGCTCTCCCGTCTGTCACTTTCTACCTGATGCATCAGATCGTTTTCGGTTCTCCGCTGGGTGGCGCTGTAAATTCTTCTGTGGACGGGCTATAGCTAGCCAGACGTTTGCTCTACCGCTTAAACTCGAACGCTGGTGTAGTCTGAGGCCTTTTCTTTGAAGTTTAACCGCCGCGGCGCACCCCAGGAAGGAAGCGAGGGGGGGGGGGTTAGATTGTTATTGATTCAGCCCTGGTAACGAGCGATCTTTAGTTTGCGCCCGGATTTTTTTTTTTTTTTTTTGCACCTTTTTTGTCACAAGAGCGACGATCTTCGGTCTCTGGTGGCTGCTATCTGAATCCGATAAACCACATTTTCGGGCACAACTCTTTGCTGTGCATGAAGTTCTATGCGACCTGCAGCCCAGAAAGGGATTATCGTGCAAAATCCTGTTTTCATTATTTCCATTCATAAAGCTCTTAAAATCGTAGGTTAGTGGCCCTTTGTTCTGTGCTAGAGTACCACCGGGCGTTTGAGAATTTCGTGCACCACCATCTATTTCTCCCTGCCTCCTCCTCCTCTCTATCGTCATCAATTTTTTCTGCGCAACATCTTAAGGAATCGCGTATAAAAGATATTTACGCTCTAATATCATTATAAGACTGACGCACTTCTTTTATCACGAACTTCTGGTAAACGAAAGAATCGAATCATTAATAACACTTTTGTTGTTGAGGTTAATCATGAGATCAACGCGGATATTGGCGAAGGCGAGTTTCAAAATAGCGGCTCTTGGAGGATGCTTACATTACATTGCAAATATTAATAACGGAAATTTCTTCTTGGCAACAAAAAGGGGGGAGAGAGAGAGAGAGAGAGAGAGAGAGAGAGATGACGTCAGTACGGAGAGAGAGGTGACGTCACTACAGAGAGAGATAAAGAGAGAGAGATGACGTCAGAGAGAGATGATGTCAGTACAGAGAGAGAGGTGACGTCAGAGAGAGATGATGTCAACACACAGAGAGAGGTGACGTCACTACAGAGAGAGATAAAGAGAGAGAGATAACGTCAGAGAGAGATGATGTCAGTACAGAGAGACAGGTGATGTCAGAGAGACGATGTCAATACACACAGAGATGACGTCAGTACAGAGAGAGATGACATCAGTACGGAGAGAGATGACGTCAGAGAGAGATGATATCAATACACAGAGAGATCTGACGTCACTACAGAGAGAGCGAGAGAGAGAGAGAGAGAGCGAGAGAGAGAGAGAGAGAGAGAGGAGAGAGAGAGATGACGTAGCTAGATGGGATACTGGCAAAGCAGCGGAGCGATGACAAGAAAACAGACCAGCTGTATATACACGAGAAACTAAAGTCACATCTGAGATTGTTTTAAAATAATTTAAATGCCATATAAAGGGAAACTAAATATCAAAATAAATGATATATTTGTAATTCATCGTTGAAATAACCTGACAAACGAAACAGTATACGTCAAGGAAAATAAGTAAAAGGTTTTAAAAAATCAACTTTTTAAAAAAACAAGTACGACTTTCCAGGGTTCCAAAGGGAGGTACAGACGATCTGTACACACTAACGATTTGAAGGAATGCTTGATATTTTATTTTGGTAAACCAATAATTAGGAATGTCGATGTACACGCGCACGTGCTGGAGAAAAGAAACAAAATCTCGGCGTGTTTACTGTTTCGCTTTATTTCGTGTTGTTAAAGTAATTAAGGTGAAACTGGGCGGCCTTCTCCCTACCTCGGGTTTCTTAATTATTATTATTATTATTTTTTTAATGGGGCAAAAAGTAACGGTCTTCCACATCTCAGTTTCGTGTTACGCTGGAGATACACCAGCCTCAACCCTAATCTCGTCTGTCCCTCTCCAGTGGTCTTGAGTGGACGGGCCTTGTGCAGCCGGAGGACATTAATTGGGTGCAAATGCTTTTTTTTCTCGATGAGTTCCATCATTATTAAAGAATAAAGAAGGTTCTGTATCATTAAAAGTAGTCAAATAATAATAATAATAATAATATATAATAATAATAATATAATATAATAATAATAATAATAATAATAATAATAATAATAATAATAATAATAATAATAATAATATATAATAATAATAATAAATAATAATAATAATAATAATAATAATAATAATAATAATAATAATAATAATAATAATAATAATAATAATAATAATAATAGAAGAAGAAGAAGAAAAAAGGAACAGTTTGTTACTTATTGGTCACTGCAAGCGCTTTTTCAGTTTTACCTGAAAGATTCCGCATCCGGATGTTACAATATTGAAAAAATTGCATTAGTGAAAAAGCAGCTAAGTTTTTCGATATCATAGAAATAAGAAAATTTGAATAATTATTTCTTGACACGGCCGCGCCCTGCCTGACCTTCTACAGAAGACAAGGCGAGATGTAAAAAAAATGACATGGATATGACCGCCAGAGGCGGGGAGAGAGAGATATGACGTCAGTACAGAGATGACTGACTGACTGAATGTTTAGACGCCAGTGCACGACGGATGTGCAGCAGAATCATCCAAAATAACAACCAGATTTGTTACGCGTGACAGCGGATGCTAATGAGTTTTTCAAAGTGTACATCGCGGTCTCGCTGTAATGAGAAGCGGAACCGTGCGTAAAAAAAAAAACAAAATTAATGAGTTTCTTGTTCTAATAACTCGAGCATAAGTTTTTTTTAAACAAAAAGTCCGTTTGCTCAGTTTTGTTTTGCTTCTTTCCACTGATAGTGAAGGTAAAAATAGCATCGTCTTCTCGTGTTGCCGGAGGATACGCGAGACTTGGAGAGGAAGAGAAAGCAACAGGTGACTGCGGAGTCTCCGATGGATGACGGCTCATATTCGACCAGCCAGGTAACTCATTACCCTCGGGATATGGCCGCGTCCCGTTGCTTCATCGAGAGGCTTTCTATCACTAGTTGGCATGTCGCGTTCGGTCTGCTCATCTCTGACTCGAACTCCAGTCAATCGAAACGTAATCGATATCCGATAAGCTTTTATCGATACACGGAAAACGAGCGTCTTTCCGAACCCCCCCAAACCTCTCCATCCGTTTATATTCTTCACATTAAATCATCTCTTTCTCAACCGAACCCCGACTGTTGTATTTAAGTATTCATTCTTCAGCATCTGCAAAGTGCGTCATAAGGGACCAGGTCGTAGGACCTTAAATAACACTGGGTTGGGTGAACAAGCGGTCTCAGGGTGCGTGGACAGCGCCTTCCGCATCGTCGGTCCTCACGGAAAACTCAGAATTGTAAACAACTTATCATCGCCGTCCGAAAGGTAACTCAGAAAGCATTGGGTTTATGCCGGGTATTTCCCATCACCTTATTGGTAATAGAACTAATTAATGAACACAGATGTTCCGAGGTCTTCCCTTCTCGCCATCATCAGAAATTAATCCAAAGCACCGCTTTGACGATTTTCTTTTTTTTTTAAGACTCCACAAGTGATCGGAATTAGTTTTAAACCAGTTGTCTTTCCCTTTCCAAAGATCCAATGTAATCTTCTTTTTATTCCCTTTTAATTAAGACTTTGTGCCGCGACATCAGAAAACTTCAGGGAATCGCGCAATAACCAGATGACTGCGCTGATTTAAATCGATCCAGGCAAAAGGAATGATTATAAATAAGAGAAACCTGTGTTAGTTATTACAGGGGCAAGTTGTCACGGCACCAGAAATTCCTATTGGCCCGTATAGATGAGGATATAATCGATCGAAGGTTAAAACATAAGACTTCGATCATAGCCCTCATCTAATCTATACGTGCGAATAGAAATTTCTGGTGGTGTGACAAGTTAACTCTGAAAGAACCAGCTGAGGTGGTTTTCCCTACTATACAAAGGAAACAAGTTAGCAATGATAGTATAAGTTTTAGTTCCGATTACGTTCTGCAACCTGTGTTAACTTTAATTCCATCGAAGCTGCGCGTGGAAAACTAGAAAATTATTATTTTCATAAATCACTTTTTTTTAAAAAAAAGAAAAACCTTAGAAAAATACAAAACGACTGATTTTGATTTGTATACAGTATTGGAAATAATTATGGAAAGAAAGGAAAAACTGGGTATAAAATCCAAATAGCAGGTGATAAGATCGCATCTCAGGTGCACAAATTAGATGGTTCGTGGTCCAGTCACGTGTTGATATGGTAGTGCACCGTGATTGGTTGTTATGTGTGGTGGATACTATGGCTTCTGGGAAGGAAACATCACGTGACAAGAGTTTATAAATCTAAGTCATAGCTGGTGAAGGCCACTCCATGAGGCAGACTGCAGCCTGACTTCATGTTTCAGAAGGCGCCGTGTACAAGATTCTGAGGAGGATACGCAAATTTGATGCTGCTGAAAAAAAAAAAGGCACAGTAGATTGTGAAAGCCTTTCAAAAAGTGACGACCGGCACCTCAGAGTGTGTTCTCTGCGCCATAGACGACGGGCCCGTAGAGATTTTGTTGACGACCTACCTGCAGTTACAGGTGTTAACGTTTCTTCAAGAATACTAATACACACACCGTGAAGTGGTCTGAATGGACGTGTAGCTTGCTCGGAACCCCTTGCTGAAGAAAGGGAACCCAAACGGCTAAGCAGAACCGAAACAGTGGGATCACCGAACCTGGAAGGTTCTCTTTACGGCTGAATCTAAGTTTGAACCGTTCGACAATAGTCGAGGGACCAAGGAGCGGAATAACACCTACAGCGAAGCATCGGAGTGGTGGATCAGTACAGGTGTGAAGGCTTCATTTCGACCGAGTGTGCGGGAGATCTGCGTGCAATTCAAAGGTATACTGACTGATGACAGGTAGAGGCAGGCCTTCCTCATCGGTCACGCTATTCCGTCAGGACGAGACAACTCATTGGGCAGGAATGCATTTTCCCAACATGACAACGATCCCAAACATGCAGCCAGTGAAGGGCGGAAATTCCAAAGCTGATTCAATATTCACAAAAATATCTCTGTCTGCACAAAGCTTTCATTTGGACATCACTGGGGCTATACAGAGTTACTGGTTGATGAGAAAGTCAAACGGAAGTCAGACACCTTGGATGGCTTGTGAAAAGCGCTACAGGATATTTGGAACAGCATTATACAGTCATACATCGATATTGGAGAGTGAAAACGAGGTGTGATGCTCTATATAAAGCAAAGGTTCACATACAAATAATATCGCACTGTACAACGTGTTATACTATTACTGTAAATGCTATTATACACATCTTTCAATCGTAATTATTGATACCTTGCTTTAACCTCCCCGTTATGTTTCGGGTCTCATTCGCTAGATACTGGCTCCCGCTAACCTTGAAAATCGCAAGACTTTAAACCTATAGAATTTTGTTACCTTCTTTTTTTTGTAGTTTGGGTCATGAAATGATGAGGAGAGAGAAGCAGTTTTGACATGTTTAGTTTTTATAGTGCTGACCTCTCGGACCAATATGACCTGTACCTTTATAATTTTGAATGCACGGAAAAATAAAATATCTTCACTTGATCATCTATGTTTATTTGTCTAGTATTACCATTAGTTTATGAGAAAAATGATGCTGCACTTGACAGAACAGTTGTTTATAAACAACCTCCAAGAGGCAGAATTTATTAGATGCTCATTTCCTCCTTTAGCAGCAGCATCTCTCTCTCTGAATAAGAGTTACAAAAAGCAGGGGTCACCCGCTTAAAATGGATGTCACAGTGAGAAATTTGAGCAAAGATGGACGAAGAGTGGAAGTGTCAGAAACTGAAGATGATAGTGGTGATCGTGAGTGCCGTGTTGTTCTCTGATGTCAAAAGATGCTGATCCTGTATTTTCAATGGTCTCTTCTTCATCTTTAAAGGGAAAAGGTAGAACCTGAACTATTATTTATAACCTCTTGCTTCTAATTTGGCCTAAACGTTCAAGTCGAATAACGGAAATACAACATGAAAGGTATCGCCATATTTAACTCAAAGTAGGCTAACCAATTCCAATGCCATCTAAATGCTTCCTGGGTTGTATTTGTTATCCCATTTCTTATATTCATGGAGATTTCATCGGTATGAGATCTTTTCATAGTCTACAATTGAAAATATAATATCACAAATGTTAGCTAGAGTGAACAAAGACAATAGAGAAGCGGCCACAACATTTGCGTAGTTGATTTGTCAGCACGCAATATCTTTAGTCTTTGACTGATGGCAGCCCAACCTGGAATACTGACAAACTGTACTGACATAATTTCCTGTCAGCTTGTTAGAAAAGCTGCCCAGCAGCACCACTGATCCAAACATGCTCCAAACAGTCGCGAAAAGTGCACAAATGTCTATAGCAACTACTGGCTTATTCGTGAAGTGAACAAGCAATGGCAATAAGGTAGACAGACACCAACCAACTGTGTGAAGTGTAAAAATGTATCTATATAAAACGTCACGTGTCTGCGTCTCGTCCCGCGGCGAACAAAGCAGTTTCATAATTCTGCCATAATTTTTCGCATGGAAGGTAAGCTGAAAAATACATATTGGCTTTATTCAGAGCGAACCGTACCTTCGTTGCAGGTGTTTGTGTAAATATAATGAGATATAGAACTTACCTTACTACCTGGTTACAGAACATGAGTCGGTGACGTCATACCACGTAAAATAATTCTATAAGCTTAATACAATTATATCGGGTCAGTATAAAAGCGGAACATAATAGGCGAGTCAAGGATGACGACAACCCAATGTTAGTTCAATTATTATTTTATTCGCTGACTATCAGCCTTTATAAAACCACTAAAGGACCTAAATCAGCCTACTAGTGAATTATTGCAACAACGGCTGTTGGAGAAAGGAAAAAGGGGGGAAGCCAGCGTCCGTTGTGGGCCAGTTCAATATGGCGGATTCTCCGGCGTGCTCGGGACCTATTTCATTGGTTGATTTGGCTGGCGATGGCCGGGTCGCGCCGACGGAGTTTCTTATCATTGCAAGTCTGTGCCGCTAAGTGTCCGACTGGGTAAATTTAGTCAGGTCGCATGTTTCTGATACGAAATCCTTCGGCTGTAGATAAAAGCCTGTCCGAGAGTACCCGATCACACACGGCCAGCAAACACACAGTTTCCCTTCCCCAGCCGATGACTGGTAGATTAATCTCTTGAAATCATTTATTAAACAACAAGGTTTAAGAAACGCATGTCGCTCGGATGCAGTAAGTATGAATTGGAAGAGAATCGTAAATGCTATCAACAACTTATCCACAACATTTGGGTTTAAGGGTGGACCTGTGTGCTCAACACGAGACGTTGTGCTAATCCATTTTCGACAGTTCATCGGCTATCCGATTCCGCTAACATGAAATAGCGCCTACTCGGGCTGCCAGTGTTCCAGCAGCTAAAAGTTAGACGGCTGGACTGCCAAGGCTAAGTGTGCAGTTCGAATCCTGGTCTGTCTGGGATGGGAACCTCCCTTACATAGTTTCCCCTCTCTCTCTCTTTTATCTCTCTCTTCATTTCTTCATCTCTCTCTTCATCATCTCTTCGTCTCTATCTCTCTCTCTCTCTCTCTCTTTCTCTCTCTTCCTATCATCTCTTCGTCTCTCTTCATCTTATCTCTCTCTTCTTCATTCATCTCTCTCTCTCTTCATCTTATCATCTCTCTCTATCTTTCTTCTTATCATCTCTCTCTCTCTATCTTCATCTCTTCATCATCTCTTCGTCTCTCTCATCTTATCTCTCTATTATCTTATCATCTCTCTCCTCTCTCTCTCTCTCCTCTCCATCTCTCTCTCTCACTCTTTCTCCCCCTCTCCCCCCTCTCTCCTCTCTCTCTCTCTCTCTCTCTCTCTCTCTCTCTCTCTCTCTCTAGCAGATAGCCAGCGGCATTAGGGCTGTAAAGAGGTTCCTACTCTATCGCAGCTGCCTTCCTTTTTTTAAGAAATGTATTCACAATTAAAGCTAAAAATCTTGCAATGAAGCGATACTACCGCCGTCTGGTGTTTCAATACGAACACTGTCTACCGCTTACACACGAAATCTAACAAATCGCTCACTTGTCACACATTTACTGGGAAGGAATAAAAACGATAAAAAAAAAGGTTCCCAATCGTATCGATAGCCAGACAGCGCGTGTCGTCGCGCACTGACGTCACATCCGTTCTAGAATGTCGTGAAAACTCGAAAAAAGGAAAAGGTTTTAAGGACATCATTAAACACAGCGATAATTGACGGTGATAATGGTAAAATGGTGTATGAGCCACCCAGGCATATGGAACCACGACGGGCCCCGAGGCGTTGATGTATTTTAATACTGTAGATAAAGATATCTGACGCATGACCAGTTTGAGAGTGATGTTTTGCACATAATCTACGTAAGGGAACCAATTAGGACAAAACGCATAGAATTACCCGCCCTTCCTTCCTAGGACCGGGGTACTGAGCAGAGTACACTTCGGCCGGAGGGTTGAATATCCTTTGATTTGCTTGTGTGTGTTTTTAGGTGAACGGATCGTATCTTTGCTTTTGCTTTTTTCCACAAGTGTAAAAAAAAAGTCTCCGACTTTTATTTATTTATTTATTTTGGTTTTTCGGGCAAAACGTGATCATGATTTAAACCTTATAACACCACGGCTGGACATTTACGAGTGACTCGATTTGACTCGCATGGGCGCGGCGAGGGACAGCCTTCCTGATGTACTTGTTCAATGTATCCAACAATAATCAGTCTAAAACGCACTGGATGTAGGCAGGCTGGTAGAGAGAGGCTGGAGACCTGTATACAAGTTTAAAGACTCCGTTCCATCAATAATTGCATCTCTCTGTGGCAGTAAAACACCGGAGATTCCGTTTGCCTCTTCTTCTTCTTCTTCTTCCTAACGACGTTCATGGCGACGGCAGAACCGTCTGAAGCAACAGCCGTGTATCCAGGGAGCGGATCTCCAGTAGCCTTCCCACGGTAACCGTGAAGAACCGATTGTCTGAAGCGAGTCTCGCTTAATCACAGCCTTCTGTGTTAATCCAGGAGTAAACCTGCTCTCAGACTGCGGATACCTTCGCTAATAACAGTAATAAAAACCTCGCCCAGATCAGATCGGCTCGATCGCTGGTTGCCGGTCGGTGTGTTTGAAGTTTTATGGCTTCTGCTGCTGACGGTTAGTTTGATGCGGTTTTGTGTTTGCTTTTATGTTTTCATTAGATCTTTGCGCGCACGGCGGGTCTGCCTACCCGTTTTGTTGTCGAGAGGGGGGGGGCGATCCTTTGGAAGGCCTCTCGGCTGGCTATCCAAAAGAAAACGATAAAACCTTCCCGTGGTCCTTCAGAGCAACAGCAGACCGGCTTCGGCGCTCCTGAAAAGTGTTGAGAATAAACCACGACAGGGGGAGCGTCGAGCTGAGCCGATCCCGGCGGAGATTCCAACCCGAGGCCGTCAACTTTCGCTTTCTAAGACGTCGACGCCTGGCCGCAAGTCGAAGGTCAGGGCAGGCTCCCCGACCTTTCCCAGATGGATCGCGTCAGGGGTGGTGTGTGAGGGGGGGGCTGGATCAGAAGAAGCAGCTTTTCTCTAGCCATCGTCTACACGGGGACAGACCGGTCTGTGATGCAGCCAACCGCGGACCCGGAAGCGTCGCTGAAGTAGAATCCCGCAGTTTACAGCCGGGTCTCCGCCGTCCCTCGAACGGAAAAAACTTCTTGATTTTTTTTTTTTTTAAATAAATTTTGAAAAGTTTATTATTCAGAAAACATGTCCAGAGTAACCCCCCCTCCATTAAACACGCACCTTGACTCAGACGTCAGAATCTTCTTTCTATTTTCAGCATCCAGCAACTCTGAGAATGCGGATACTTTTGCGACCACGTGTACCCCGGCACCGCAGAGCGGTTTGTTGGCTTTGAAGTCTGTATTTCCACGGGGTTTCCCTAAGTTTAGAAACAACAATACAAATTCGAAGAACGCCCACCCCCCCAAATCCCTGTGAAGGAATGCCATCTTTGCTACATAAAACTGCTTTCTTGGTCTTGGTCTTCCGTTCAAGCCGCTACGTCGGCACCAACGCGCCAGTCCAGTTGAGAGAATCGCAGCACGTCGCCCAACCTAAGCGGATCAAGATGCTGACTTATACGTCGTACTCACCGACTTAATATCCTGTCGATCTGCCGCCCCGAGTCGTGTTCGATCGTGGACAGAAGTGGCCAAAGGAGTCGAACAATTTAATGGGAAGCGAGCGACGAAATGTCCAGGCCTGTCTTCGGCTTTTTCGGCACTCGCCGACAGAATACGGTGTATGGTCGGTTTCTTTTGGTGAAGCTTCTGTTGTGCTAACAGTGTTCTGCACTGCGCAAAGCCGGTTTATCCTATGACAGCGGGAACTACTGGCGAATGTGGCGTGGGTGTTCGTCGACTGTAAAATAGCAATTTGTCTTTTAAAAAAGTTTTCATAAAAACGATTCGCAAGCTGTTGGATTAATAAAGCATTTAAACTTAATTTTACAAAAAATTAAAAAAAAAAATGGTTCGCAATTATTGCATTTGCGGTTACTCCAACTACGATACTGCGAGATATTGCAACGAATTACACTGAGACATCTGTAAGTGGCATTTATATTGTACAAGTCAGTGATCTGGCGCTAAAATACAGAGAAATAATAAGATATTTCAGGAATTTGCAGCTAATATCACCCATGTGAATCTAACATCATGTTAGAAAAGGAAGAAAATTATGAGGAAAGCATCCGTGCAGTGGGAGGCTGCATTTACTGATATTAAACATCACAATCGATCTACCGGGACATTAAGCGAAATTCTCCTTATAAGATGCTGTTGTTGCATCTAATCTCATGCCATTTGGAACGATAGATTTTTAATTGCGAGTTACTACTTTTTCTCATGTCAATTTACAAAGTCTTGTGTAATACTGGAAAATAAACAGGTGCCATCGCTTTATCGGTTATTCCTTTCCCAAATAATCGGTACTTTGTCACATTAGGCGGCGGTATGTTGGTGCGAAAATTGCTTTTGAAAAACCCGATGATGCTTTACTTTCGATGATGTGGTGACTGCTTTACGGGGCAAATGTTCTGTCGCAAGAATTGAAATAAAGTGCAAATTAGTTCGTTTTAGGTTGAAACCGTCATATATGACGCCGAGAACATTTTCGCTTAATTTTACTCAGTCAAACTTGTTTTTCTTGAAAAATAATATAAATGCATGGATGACAGGAATCGAGAGGAGACAACGGTCTTCTTGCATTATAAATCACAAAGCTGTGATTTTAATGACTGCTACACTTACGTCAATAAATATTTGTACAGTTAAAAAGTGTAAGAATATTTGACTTCACTTCGCCTTAAGAGCAACGCGAAAGAGAAGTATCGTTTACATCATAGTTCTTCCGCACAGGTCAGATGGTCACTACTTTCTGGTATCCTATTGCGTTTTACATGGTAAAAGGTGTTCTGTTCACTCAGCAGTGTGTTTAAACCAATTATTAGGCCAGACACCAGGTATATAATACGGGTATTCTGCCTAGTGTCTCTTCGAATCGGTTAGGGGTCTAATCCAGCGCGCGGAATGAAAAAGGTAGAGCTACCAAAAAGCAATACTTCGAAGAATTCGCCCATAAAGAAAGCAAATCCATTATTTATAATTAAAAATACAAAACCAAAAACAAGCAGAACTGAAAGCGAATAACGGCCCAAGTTCACGCCCGTTCGAAGATTCTTGAAAGACTATAAAAGATGCATGTTTTTGAGAATTCTGAAAGCGTCTCCGCCTTTGCAGATCGATAAGTTTAACTGTTGACGGGTGTACCTGCCTCATCTCCGGTCGCTAAGAAATCGCGTGCATTAGTCTCTCTTATTAACATCAGATACCTCATGCTGCTGGTTCCGGTGTCCCTCAGACTTCTGAAATGCACAGCGAAACGGATTTACGCTGACTCTGCGACAACAAAGGCAAAGGGTTCATGGCTCTTGTCGATAAACGACGGTGTGCAATCCGGGGGGGGGGAAGCCATTACAAAACATTTCCTTTTCTGCGTAAAAGAAGTATATTTGTCAGAGCTGTTTGCGTTCGATAAATACAAAGACAAGGGCCGAGGAGATGTCTGGCTTTGCTTCCTGAAAACTAGCGATCTGCTTTATCGCCTGCAACGGGGGGCTGGGAGACGGGAAGCATCGAGTTCCTTTGAAGAACCGCCTTCGTGTCGGCGCAAGATCCGTCGCGCATCGAGAGAATTCTCTGAGCCAGAGTCCCAGTTCGATGAGAACCGTTCGCTGGACGAGGGTAAAAGAATCTGTTACAACCGACCAAAACATACAAGGCCGTTTAAGGTAAAGTAGTCGCCAACCTTAATCAGGTGCGTGGTGGACTCCTAATCATCAGCTCGACCTCAGGTTCACAGCGCGAGCAAAGTAAAGTCCCAACTTTTCCCATTTACTGAAGGTTCGCATTTCCTCTATTTCTCTTAGACAGTTTGTCTGTATCGAGATCGGTATTGCTTCTGCAAACAAAACGAAAAATGCGTCTCACCTGACCGAAATAGCCGATCTTTACAATGGCTTTTCTTCCGCAAAATACGTTGCTATCATCAGTTATTGATGCTGATACCTTTTTTGATATTTTGATCTTTTTTTCCCCCCTTCTTAATGTTCCACTGGCTCTACAAAAAAATAGCTCTTAATAGGGACAAGAGCGTTTCGTGTTGTCACGGGTATAAATTCTAACTTGCGTGTAACCCCCTCAGATTTATCTAAATTGACGTGAAGTTCTTTCACTAGGCTGCTAATGCTAAGCAAAGACCATCTTTACATGGCATTTACTAGCATTGACTGACAAGCGTATACGGCGTTGATAACAGGTTAACGA